>JAGGCT020001706.1:52500-75000 GCA_017654935.2 Phymorhynchus buccinoides
TTTGGTAGGCCAAAGGCACGGCAAAGAATTATCAATTTGTGTGTGATCTGTGTGTGTGTGTGTACTGTGTGTGTTGTGTGTGTGTGGTTGTAATTTGTGTGCAAAGTTTGGTGTGCCAAAGGTGTGTGTGTAAACTGTGTGTGTGTGTGTGTGTGTGTGCGTGCGTGCGTGTGTGTGTGTGTGTGTGTGTGTGTGTGTGTGTGTGTGTGCATGTGTGTGTGTGTGTGTGCGTGCGCGCGCGTGCGTGCGTGCGTGTGTGTGTGTGTGTGTGTGTGTGTGTGTGTGTGTGTGTGTGTGTGTGTGTGTGTGTGTGTGCGTGCGCGCGCGTGCGTGCGTGCGTGCGTGTGTGTGTGTGTGTGTGTGTGTGTGTGTGTGTGTGTGTGTGCATGTGCGTGTGTGTGTGTGTGTGTGTGTGTGTGTGTGTGTGTGTGTGTGTGTGTGTGTGTGTGTGTGTGTGTGTACGTGACTCTTGTCAAGTACCGATTGCAATGCACTTACGTTCTATAGAACTTGGAATAGGTCCCTTAAAAATTAAAAATTAAAACCATCAAACAGATGGGACAAAGGCCTTTGTAGAAAAATAACAAGACAGTAATTTATCAAAAAGACAGAATCAAAGAGAGTGGCAGATTAACGAAAGTTACTGGCATAAAACTTCCAGAAGGCAGGGAAACTATTTATCTCGAAAGAGCGTTTAGGCACCTTCTGAGTCATAGTGCAGACTCAGAGCACTACTAAATACGAGGGATTTCGATAAGTTTATGGATGTGGAGATTATGTTGACATCACAGAAATGCAAATGATGCCTTGAGATAGACCATTATTATGATACTTATGTGGCAATTTTTAAAAAATCATTTTTCACCTGATTAAAACCGTTGGGCAAAGCAAAATGTCCGCCAAGGTGAACGCTGAAAGAATCTCTTTCAATCCGAGATTTTTTAACTTATGATTTTATGCGATTATGCCCAAGGAAATACATTGAAACAAAGGTATCACACGTTGGTAAATTGTTTTTAAGACCTTGCTTTATTAAAAACAACAGTCCATAGCTGGCTCAAGGATCTACGCTTTGTATTGGCAGACGGACGTTAGAAGAGAGAGGTCGTTAAAATCGTCAAGGGGTCGTTGTAACTGTCAAAACTGGGCCAGTGTGAAGTTTCTTGTTGAAGCGATTTCTGAATAAGTGCTGACGATATAAAGAACACAATATATGGCGCGCCAAAGATACAAAACTCTATCTAGCTGTTCGATAGAGTTTTGAAACTGTATCTATCAGTTCGATAGAGTTTGAAAACCCTATCTAGCTGTTCGATAGAGTTTTAAAACTCTGTTGAACAGCTAGATAGGGTTTCCACAAAATAACCCTATCGAGATATAGTTTTTCTATCGCGATTTCTGATTGGTACATGGCTTCAACGACACGTTTGTGGCCTTGGCAGGCCAGTGACCCGTGAATTTGAATAAGACGATAGGCCTAGGCCCCTACATGCAGTCAAACAAACATGGCAGCTCAGTTTTTAATTTGTACACCTTTTAAAAGTAAATGAAATCTATTTCAATGATTAAAAACATCAACATTTATTATTTCACAAGAATTAATGATTTTAAGAATAGATATACATTCAAAATAAAGGGGGAGCTTACTATCTCGAGCATTGTATTATGTTATATCCCTTGGTGGGAACAAAATAGTTCATTTTTAAAACATCAAGTTCATATTATTGTACCCTAGTTGGAGGTTAGTAATAGTAAAACTACACTCTTAAAGTATTCAGCAAAAACTCTATGACAATGGAACATAGTCCCCTGGGGGGGCTGTACCTACATCGAAGGTCTACGCGAGATAGAAGCTCGTAGAATGCCACCTATTAGGCTAGGTGTAGGTCACAGTCAAAGATACTAGTCCTATCTACCAATGAAATGCTTCGGTTAAAAAAAAAGTATCAAAATGGCGCGTTCGATAGAGTTTTACGACGATAAACTCTATCTAGCTGCTCGACAGAGTTTTGAAACTCTATCTAACTGCTAGCTATAGTTTAGAAACTGTTAACAGTTCGAAAGGGTTTTTAAACTCTGTCGAACTGCTAGATAGAGTTTTGTATCTTTGGCGCGCCATAACAATAGGCATTATATCGGGGAGCCTTGATGAAATGTTACATGAAAACCTGGATCTTCTTTATGACCGTTGGGTGCGCCATCAGCTTACTGAATGACACACCCAAACACACAGGTTTAGTGGGTGGACGTCAGGTGGCAACTGGGACATCGTGACTGATAGTGGAATATGTGTAGGTGAAGACGGGGTAACTGAAAAGCCCATGGGCGGGTAAGAAGCCCATGCCATTTATCTCATGAAATGAAGCAAATTTCAGTCACATTTTGCCCATGAGACGAGTATTAATGTTTAGCATTCGTTTCATGTGCAAATTTGACTGAATTTTTCTTTATTTCATGAGATAATTGGCATGGGCTTCTTACCCGCCCATGGGCTTTTTTACCCCGTCTTCCCCTATATCACTTTGATCCAGAACCCATGTAACCAATCATCGTTTGGGTGTTTCAAGATGAGATCCTTTCAGTAAAATTACAAACAAAACGGATTATGAAAACCCCAATCAAACAAAATAGTCCCCGTGTTTCTTCTCTACCGATTGTCATATGGGATCAGTTCCTCTCTACTACAGAGAAGAGCCATAACCACAGATCAAAACATAACCTCTGGTTTACCCTAAGGCGCTTTGGACATGTAGCCGTTTCGCATACTGCCGCTTCGCATAAAGCCGATTCACATACTGCCGCTTTGCATACAAAGCTTTGTGGACATGGCATTTCGCAAAAAACTCAGGTAAAGGTACACATGCACTCGAAACTCATACTGCTTGTCCGTGTTTGGCGTGAGAGTGAGACAAAAGTCACGTAGAGTGCATTAGAACCTGCAAGAGTGCATAATATGCGAAATGACAAACCCGTTTATGCGATCTGCCAGGTTTTTTGGGAAGAGACACTCGACTTGCGCCCGCGGCTCTGATCAAAGGATTATGCGAAACGCATTATGCGAACCGGTGGGCACCCCTGTGCATTGGTATCCGTGTAGACTGGCCAGAAGAAATGTACATGTGTTACGCCCAATCCATGAAATTGCCCATTTCATGAAATAGGGGTGCAAATACAATGTAGAAAAGTGTGATGCCATTAAATCAATCTTAATCAATACCTGTGTATCACATTCAAAAATGTGATATACATTGTCCATTTCATAAATTGGGTAAAGCATTCTGCCCATTTCATGAAATAGGCAATTTCACGGATTGGGCGTAACACATGCACCGGTCTCAGTTCTTTACATCCCGAAACTTATCGAGAGCAACTCGTATATCGCACCACCATCACACTTGGATTACTAGCACCCTTCTCTCTCTCTCTCTCTCTCTCTCTCTCTCTCTCTCTCTCTCTCTCTCTCTCTCTCTCTCTCTCTTCTTCTTCTTCTTGTTCTTCACTAAAGTGCCAAAAGCAAATTTCACGAGTACATAAAATGAACCAGCCTAATTAATAAAGGCAAGACGTTTAGGATGATATAATCTTCGCTCTATCCAAACCTCTGTAGCCTCAAATCAGGCATTCTGGATAGGCCTATTTAATGGCGAAAGCGGTCATGCAAAGTTCACGGCAATGTCCCATATGTGTTCTTGCGACCAGGAGGACGTTAAACGTTAACTTTCATTCATTCATTCATGCACATTTCACGAGTGCATAAAATGAACCAGCCTAATAAAGGCAAGACGTTTTAGGATGATATAATCTTCGCTCTATCCAAACCTCTGTAGCCTCGAATCAGGCATTCTGGATAGGCCTATTTAAATTAATGGCGAAAGCGGTCATCAGTTAAACATGATAACGAGTTATAAAGCCGATTAAAACCTTTAGGCCTATTAGCGACCATATGTGCCTTCGGGTCAAGAGGACGCAAAACTTTAAATTTCGATAGGCCTGTTAGCGACCACTGAGTCCTATAATATGGCTGTACACAATCACGATCACGAGCTTCACTACTTTATACTTGTGGCGGTGCCATAGCCGATGAGGTTTAAAATTCCGCGTGGTCACCGCTTCACTATCTGATTAATTTTGATCGGGACTTTACTGGTTTTCGTACTGCCTCCGGGCATTGCCTCCAGTATTGTTACCATTTGTATTTAATGTCCCAGCAGTGTCTGATTCAGACCGACTAAAACTCCATTTTGTCTCTCATACGATCACGAGCAAAATATGAACTTAGAAAATTCCGGACCTGACACTTCACATGTGATTAGACGGGCATATAATTATAGTGACCATTACATTTTTTAGTCAGCAGTGTTTCGACTATCGTTCACTCGCATAGCCCATGCCAAAAATCCCATAGAAATAAAGATAATTTCAGTCAAATTTGCCCATGAGACGAATGGGGGACATTAACGCTCGTCTATTAATGGGCAAAATGAGACTGAAATTAGACCTAAGCGGTCATGATTGATAATTAAAGTGGGCAACTTACCATCACAAGTCCCATGCGCTTTTTACCCCGTACAAATTCCCCCAACTTCAAATTGACTCTTTAAAATAATGTTCATAATTGGGGCACAATTGATTCAACAGATGGAGACTGCAATTACCAGCTAAACCCCGTAATATAAACAACTGTGGAATACAAGGGAAGACGTTTATGTTGCAATGGCCTAGCATTAGGATTCATGCCTGTATATATAATAACAATTAAATAATAAAAGAGTAGTAATAATAATACAAAGCAAAGCTAAACTTACAAATTTGTATTGGCCTCTTTTAAATTTTGGTATTCTGAGAGAGCCAAGGCAAAACAAAACAATACTCTCTTGACTGTGTTAGAACAAAAGCCAGAAATGTGAATCCTCTTCATCTGTAAATCATTGGAGAAGTCACAGGTCAATTCATGATACGTTTCGATCAGTCACAGACAATATTGCTTTAAAAACTTCGAAAATTGTGTTTTACGTCCTCTTGGTCTGAATCAGACAATATGGGAAATAAATAAATACAAATAAATGGGAACAATACTGGAGGCAATCTCTTGAGGCAGTGTTAAGCCAGTAAAGTCCAGATTTTATCAATTATTCAGATCTGTATCTGACCACATCATCAGTAAATGTCATCGGCTCATGGCACCGATACATTGTAATCAGTAAGGGGTTAAATTGACATTTTAAAAAGCAACAATGACCTAAAAGGTACCTACATACAAACTGCTTTTGATCAGTTCTTCTTCAGTGCCCACAATACTGGTTGAGATAAACACACGAAGAAACAAACTCAATCGATAAATAAATAACATACCTTGTGTAAAGTGGGAGTGTTGTTCCGTCACAGAATATTCCAAAAGAAGATGGAAGTCCTTCGGGTATCCTTAAAACCTTAAAATCAAGTTATGATTGTTGCAATGGAATAAAGAATGTTTTACGTCCTCACCGCAGCAACTTCTTTTAGGGACATATACTAAAGTTCTTTTGGGACGGTTGTCTTCCAAATAGTTCGTCTCAGTGCGAACGACGGGTTTTTAATGCTTATTTCCATGTTGTAGTCCAGTCATGTGCTATGTAGTTACAAATTCACATGATCTCGCTAATTAGCTTTATCACGGCAATGGTCGAAAAGCTAATCGGTACCCTCTTCCTCATCAGTCAAACACCCCCCGCCCCCACCCCCCCAAGCATTTCCCCCCTTTTCAGTAGTCATAAAGGAGGGGAGAGGGAGCGTATGACCTGCACAAGTGCAGTACATGATAATACAAAAGAGAGCAAACCTCCGCCAGGGTAGATTAAACCATGGGACAGACCATTGTTCCGAACTGTTCTTTTGGGTAGGTACTGTTTCGCCCCGTGTAATCGTGAGTGCGTCTTAGACAGTCGACACGGGTAGTAGCATGTAAATTAGGCAAAACAGCCAATCGTTTTTGGATGTGTAGTCTAATTTACATACTACTATCCGTGTTGACTGTCTTAAGACACATTCATGGCTACAGGCACTGGCAGGGCCTGGTGTTCAAACAAATTCGCTGTTGGGGGGGGGTTGTCCAATAAAAATAAATGTTGGTATTGATGAACTCCGAATAAACCATTTTTTATGACCACAATGATAAATCTCGTTTTTAATTTTTTTTAGTGAACTTCTTAAATTTTATTGAACTCCGGAGAAACCATGTTTTATGACCACAGTGATATAAATCTCATTAAAAAAAATATATATTTTGTGAACTTCTTAAATTTTAAACCATTCTTTTTTTTAAAAATCAATAAATGTTAATATTCATAACCTCCATTGAACCAGTGTACGTGTTGAATGTTTAGAGAGAGGCAGGGCGAAAAAAGACACTGCCGTGATCGTTGGCCTGGGGCGAAAGGGGAACAGGGCGAAATGGGACAGGGCGAAATAGAACAGGGGAGAAACTGGATGTCCTCGTTCTTTTGTTTTAGGATCTAGCTCCCTCCCCCCCTCCCCACCCAATTAATATAATTATGTAAGCTTATAATTCGTTGTGAGGTGAGTACAAGCAAAACAAACAAACAAGCTAAGTCAATAATACAGTAGGGGAAGACGGGGTAAAAAGCCCATGGGCGGGTAAGAAGCCCATGCCAATTATCTCATGAAATAAAGAAAATGTCAGTCAAATTTGCTCATGAGACGAATGCTAAACATTAACACTCGTCTCATGGGCAAAATGTGACTGAAATTTGCTTCATTTCATGAGATCATTGGCATGTGCTTCTTACCCGCCCATAGGCTTTTTACCCCGTCTTCCCCTATAGTCTAGGCTGTAATCCTATCGAGCTGGGCCTGTATTCACGTTGAGATAGCATGAGACTTAGCATCATGCTAACTTAGAAGCTCTTCCAAAAGTCCTATTCAATCCCTGGTCTAAATTAATAACAATGAAAGAGGGGTGAAAACAAGGAAGACTGAGGAGGCGGAGTGCAAACAGACAAGAGATAACTGATCGACAGGGGAGGAAATAAAAGGCAGCCTTAGGAATACCGTCCATAAGGGTTATATCAAGAGCATTATTGACAATGTGGTGGTACCATAGTGGTTACCGCTACACCTATCTATATTGTTGAAAACTCGGGACATTACTGGTGTTGCACTGCCTCCGGGCATTGCAGCCAGTATTGTTCCCACCATCTTTGTATTTGCAAATGTCCCATATGTGTCTATGACCGAGAGGACGTAAAACATCATTTTTCATTCACCGTCCATAAGGGTCTCTAACCGATTGGACGCTAATCTCATCACCACCCGGAAAGGCAGAGTCGACTGATAGATAGGGAAAGGCGAAAGGGGTGAAGTGATGGCGACAATCCGTTTAACGTCCTCCGGTCTGAAACAGACACATATGGGACATTAGTAGATATAAAGATGGTGGGAACGATCATGGAGGCAATGCCCGGAGGCAGTGCAACTCCAGGAAAGTCCCGAATTTTTTTTTAGCGATACAGATGTATGATTCGCATAAGGCGAAGGGGGTGCTTATTGAATTACACGATTATTTCTTTTCTTTCATATATGGTAGTGGGATGAGAGGGTGGAAAGAATTTGAGGTGCAGATTTGAGAACTTTCTATATCAGATTAGAAATAATTTAGGATTGTGATCATGTGACTGCACCCTGTCAATTTTCATTACTTATCGGTTTTCTTCCTCAGTTTAGACTGTAGTGACCGAAATTATAGGCCGATAAGCTGAATGGTTGCTTTTATTTGGCTGTGTAATAAAATGGGTTGGTTGAATAGTTTGTTTGTGGTTGGTCATTTTTCCTCATGTCAATTGAAGGTCAGGCACTTGAGGACAACTAGGCCTCGCTGCCTCTTCAGTATTATTGGAATATACATTAAACACGAAGTGCGCATTTGTCGTCACATCTGTCAAAAATTCAAGATGGTACGTCTTCTTATTTGTTTATCAAATTATTGTGATATTGACATCTTGACATGGCAAAGAAAACTCTTTACTACTAAAAAAAAGAAGGTAAAGTACCTTTTTATACGATCGATAAAACAGTGACATGTAAGCAAAGCTGGCTGTACCAAATCTTGTTGATTTTGAAGATTCTAATTTAATTGCTATAAAAATGGATGTTCAGTTCAAGCAAAAGAATGTTACTGCACCAATTTCATTAGATTTTGAAATAGCTCAACAAAATGACTGCCCCACTTGTGAAGAAGTGGTCCTTAGCTTTAGTTGATCAGTATTTTCAAAGCAAGTGCACGAGTCGCAGTTGAGGATTTTATATTCCTGTCCCTGTTGATAGTTCTGGTGTTATCATGGGGAAATGGACTCTTGTAGTAAGTAATAAGACTCCCTGGCTCCTCCGAAATCGGAATGTGTCGGCTGAACGCAGCGAGCTAGGACACCAGTGAAAGCTGGAAAATGGACACATGCGTGCCCATGGAACGCAGAAGAAGAAGAAGAAAGAAGACTCCCTGCTTCATTATTCTTTCAGAGTAAAAATAGGAAACCAACTGAACAGTGACAAAATTAGAGCTTTGAGGATATAATAATAATAATAATAATAATTTAATTCATTTTAAAAAGTGACGCCTGTCCCTCGCGAGGCTCCAGGCGCCATTACAGACATAAAAACCAACAGGTTTAAGAAAGAAGAGAAAGGAGACATACAAGATTAAAACATAAAAAAGAACTTTGACATCGTAAGAACAAGATATCATTAGAAAACATTAAAATTAATACATGCGGGGAACATATACCCCCAGCCCCTCCACTCTCTCACCACCCCCTTCCCCTCCCCCCTCCCTCACCCCGCGCTGTCTCCCCCCCTAAAAAAACAACAACAGCAAAACACACCCTCCACTCTCTCTCGCGCCTTCTCACTCACACACACACACACGCACGCACGCACGCACGCACTCACCTACACACACGCAATCACACACACACCGTTTGGAATAAGACATATCAGCAGGTTGACGGTTGATACACGTCAGATTAATCATGGTTAAAAGCGCTATGGACATTTTCCAAATAAATAAATAAAACTTCAATGACACACACACACAAAAAAACACCAATTAATAGAGCAATAAAAAAAACCTTCACAGACTTTTGTTTTACATTTCCATGGATAATGATTCCTTATAAAAACTCCAATTTTCTTATTATCTTTTTTTTCCTTTGAAACCGTCGATTCAGGCCGGGAGTCAGTGTTCTACTGGACTCAATTTTCTCTGCAACAACTAACATCAACGAGGATCTGATGTCTTTGCTTTTCCTAATTTGCCAGTCGGTTTAGCTGGAGTCTGTGTCTCTGAAATCTTATGGAGGATAGCACAAAGTTTGACTTAACAGTAAATGTGCTTGTCATCAATTATTTTATCTCCTCAATGGGAGATAGGATCATTCAAATCATAACACACATAACTTTAAAAATAAATTTTGAGGACAAGGATGTTATCTTAGAAATCAATCGTCAAGTCATTTTAACACATGCAATGCTGAACATTCATAGATGTATGACTGGCCAATAAACTTTAAAAAGGGCAAAAACTCCTGCTTTATTTCCTCGCAGTAGCCTAATACCGCCTGGAGTTGTCTTCCTGCGGAGGTTCGCATTGTATGTGCAGGTGATTTCCTGTACTGCAAGTTTTAAAAGAACAGGAGCACTTTGCAAATGGAGAGAAGGCTTCTCTCTATCTGTGCTGCATCAGCATGTTTGTGTGCATGCATGCATGCGTGTGTGTGTACATGTGTGTGTCAGGGGCTGGATCAAGTGATTCGTAAGTGGGGGGGGGGGGGAGGGGAGTTCCGCCGGGGGTCCAGGGAGCTGCATGTGTTCCAGTTAAGGGGCAATGTTCTATTGGGAGCCCAGGGGGGCAAAAGCCCCGGGGAACATTTGGAATTTAGTGATTATTATGGCAAAAATCGAGTCATTTTCTTACTTTTCACCCTTCTATAAGGTACATGCTTGGGTCAGGGTTTCTGGAAACCAGGACACCCCACCCCCCCTAGATCCAGCCCTGCTTGTGTGTGTGTGTGTGTGTGTGTACAACAGAGAGTAAGGGAGAGGGACGGGCAGTCTATAGAGATAAAGACAGAGAAATAAAAGAGACAAGCAAAAAACATGGGACACAGAATTCAAAACTGATCATTCAGTTTATTATCATCTTTTCTGTTACAGTCATAAAATAACTGCACACACACACACACACGCACGCACGCACGCACGCACACACACACACTATGTACATCAACCACACACCTTTCTTCTTCAGCGGTTACAATTTATACATCTCTTAGCAGTCATGACCATCTTAACAAAAATAAAAACAAAATGACACTCTGTTTTTCAAGCACACTGCATTTTTCACGCAAAACAAAAGTATATAATTCTGCAAAATTGGAAAATATGCAAACTATCGTCATCGTCAATTAATTACTACCGGGCTTGACGCTGTCAAGGTAGTCCTTTGCTTCATTGATCTTAGCCGCAAGGTAGGGGGAGCCACCTGTTAATCATACAAAGCATACCACACTCGGTTACTCAAACAATCATAGAAATCTATTCTCAAGCTTAAAGATACACAGACGTGCCACGATTAAGTCCCTTGGTTCTTTCTGGGTAGCTGTGACCCATATAGAAATAATGCCCCCATGTTCAAATTGAGGCTGTTCTTTAACCTTTACCAGACTTCCGGGGTCACCCACGACCCCTTGACACACAAAAAATATTATATCTCTAAAACTATTTAAGCAATCTTCATGAAATTTCATGACTTTGTCAAAAACGTAAATGGCTTTAAGTGTGTTAAATTTCATTAATGTGCATAAAAGATAAATGACGTAATATGACGCGTCATTTTCATTGAGTGGGGGTCGTGGGAGACCAGTGCCATCTCGAGAAGTATAAACACATGGTGACTCTTTGACGAGTAGGGGTCCTGGAGGACCTGCATCATCTGGACAGGGATAAACACTGTTAAAATGCTTGTCCCTTTCTTTTTACTGACTATGGGTCGTGGAAGACCCGTGCGATCGTGTATGTGTAGTCAAGAGCGTGATCCGGTAAAGGTTAAAATGATTTATTTCTTTGAATTTGGGGGCATTTGTATGGTAGTGAGACCTGGTCAAAACAAGATTTCTTTCCAGCTATAAGAGGGAAAACCCGTGATTTTGACACGTGATCTGGTGAGTCTTTAATAGTAACAACTGTCACTCCATTAAACTATATGTACTATTTTTTTTTTTTAATCCTGGTAAATCAAGCATAACATTTGGACACCACAAACCACTCTGTAAATGTTTATTATGATGATACCACAAACATATATGCACAGAGAAAGATAGACGGACGGACACACACACACACACTGTACTGGCCCTCATTTCAACTGCAATGGGAGGAGGTCCCAAAACCTGAAACTAGAATTCCCGGAAACCCAAAAATCTGAAATTAAAAAAATTGTGTAAACCAAAAATCTGAAACTGAACTTCATGATGTACATACATCTCTGAAACCTCCAAGCCGGAACTTCCTCAAAAAACAAAACTGTTGTTGAGTGAGGGAGGGAGTGAGGGAGAACTGGGAATACAAAAGATAGAAGAAATACAACTGTTACTTTCATTAAAAGAAAAAAAAAGTTAAAAAAAATAATCAATTTTAATGAACTAACTTCAGTGTGTCATATTTGAAAAGCACCCTTTCGGAGAACAATTTTTTTTAAAATATATAAAACATAAAAGAATGAAACTTAGAAATCAATCACTTGCTTGCACTGCATTTTGCCACTATGCATGTCACATTAAATCTTCCAGTCCTGAAATGAATCTCTTCCTAAGCAAAAATGCACACCATTACTAAAAACTAAAAAAAAAGACTCAAATTTTACTTGAAATTAAAACCCAGTGTAATTGAAGAAGACAATGGAATGTATAATTATGGAATTTATAATTATACTCAGTTGGAAAGCAGCTTTTGATTCGAAAATGAATTACTCTGATATGTTACGCCCATTCAACAATGTACAAACTTCCCGTAATATGACTAACAACCTGCAGTACAGTATTTAATGAGTTTAAAGGCACTTCCTATCACAAGATGCACACACACACACACACCCATCCCCTCCTTATCGGCACATTATCTGTAAAATATGTATTTCATGCTCGCAAGAGGGGATACATTTCCCATAATTTTCAGCATAAAAGATCAAAGAAAACTTTGAAGTGATCTGCATAACTTGCACTTACAAGTCCTTACCTAAAACATGTCATTACTGTTCAAGCTTTTATTCATTTTTCATTTTTCTTAGTGTGTGTGTGTGTGTGTGTGTGTGTGTGCCTGCATGCATGCATGCGTGCATGCGTGTGCGTGTGCGTGCGTGCATGCATGCGTGTGTGTGAGAAAGAAAGAGAATGTTACGTGCAATCATCGTGATTATTTTACTTTCTAATGATTCTGTAAAGCGCACTGAGCTCATGTGAGAAAGAGCGCTATATACATTCTCATTATTATTATTATTATGACAAAATTCAATAAAGGGTAGAAGTTCCTTCAGGACACCCAAATTTGGTCCTTTTCAAAAAATTATCTTTAAAATTTGGTAATTCGCATTGACTTTATTATTGCATAGTGGTTTAGATTTATCTTTAAACTTTTAAATTATATAAAATTTGAAAACCAACTCGCTTATTTTGTGCTTAACTGAATGAGTTGAAAGCAGCCTCATCATTGTCGGTCATGAGCATGTTTTGCCTGTTGCTAACATACTAGCGGCGTGTCGGCAATGATAAAAAAAACTAAGCCGTTGCTTGTATTCTAACGACGTGTTGCCAAAAAAAAAGCTAAACATTCCAATTATGTGCATTGAGCTGCCTTAGACTTGAAGTCAAGAGTCCAAAAGGAAAAGAAACAGCACGTTAAAGACACACTGACGCACCACAATTAAGTCCCTTGTTTTGTCCTTAGTAGCTGTGACCCACATACAGTTGTTCCCAACTTCAAATTGAGGCTACTCTTCAAAATGATGTTTCGGTTTGAAATTGGGGGCATTTGTATGGGAGTGAGACCTGGTCAAAACAAGATTTCTTTCCAGCTATAAGAGGGAAAACACGTGAAACCCGTGATTTTGACACGTGATCTGGTGGGTCTTTAAGAGGCAATACTAACCCCTGTCTGGGTGGTTGAGCAGCATGATGCGTTTGTGGGCCTCCTTGATCTTGGCTTTGCTAGCTGAGGGGCTAAAACATAAAATAAGATCAAAGAATGAAATAGTGAGGCCAAGAGAGGAGATAACGAAATTGAACAAAGGGGGAAAACTCTCTTTCTAATTAACTCCCCTCCACCAAAGTTGATTACGATACCAATCATCTAGCAATGCGTGGATCAGAGCCAAAGTGAGACAAACAAAGCATCATTCTAAAAAAAAAATGTGCCAAGTTCACCCACATAGTACACATCAACAAAGGTGGAGAGGACGACATACAAAAATAAAATATAAAATCTTATAAAATAAGATACATAAAAAAATTCATTAATCAAATCGCTTTGTAAGATTCAGGCACTAAGTATTTTATATTTCAAGTAACCCTTCTATTTGAACAAATGCAAGGAGGCGCCGTGGCCGGTTGGTTAGAGTCACCGCCCCTAATCCAACAGGTTTGCGAGTGCGCTGGTTTGAACCCAGCAGGTCACGGTGTTGTATTCTAGGGAAAGATACTTTACTCCTATTTCCAGGTCCTTCAGATGAGACCTAAAACTGAGGTCCCGTGTGCAAACGCACACACACACAAGATCTTGCGCGCACGTTAAAGCCCATTCCACTATTCTGTACGAGTAGGCCGTGTGTGCCGGTGGAAAGGATGACATGAACTCACAAAGCATGCATCCTGTGCGCCAATAACAGTCTAAACGAAGACTTTGGGCATGGGGCAGGATAAACATCCCCAATCGGAAGAAGATGAAGAACCTTGCAGTGCATTAAAATAATTTATAAAATGATCCTGTCAGACTCAAAACCCTCAAATAGTGTGTAGAGTGGCACAGAGGTAACACATTCGCCTCGTACACAATAAACCCGAGTTCGAACCTGGGTACAGGGGATTTTTCCTCTCACTCTGCACTAGGCCTTATGGTCTGAACATGGAGTATTTCGGATGAGATGATAAACCGAGGTCCCATGTACCCATGCACTCAGCACACGTTAAACCCGGTAGCAACGAAAAAGTTGTCATTTGGTCAAAATTTACACTCCCCTTTCCTTCCACATCAGTCACACAAAAGTCGCATGCATAAAAAACAAAAATGGTTGGCGCGCCTCTGGCTGCTGCGCGCTCGCCAGGTGGGAGCAACCCGAATTTCACAGAGACGCCTCTGTGACTTTAAAGTACCAAAATAGCTTAGTATGAGCGAAAGTCTGCATGATTTCTGCACTTTTCCATACATTACTAAAACATTATTTCTATTAAAATGTGCAATTTCATAGAGGTTGGTAGCCAGCTTTGATGTGAATAAACTTTTCAAAAAGACTGCTGTTGGAATACATATTTTGCTCTCTTCCATGTTAAGGGATGAAAAAATATGGATTATTATAGTAGACTTAAATATATCTAAACCTGTTTTCTCTCAAAGGAAGAAGAATTCATTGAGGCCTATAAAATATTCAATGGTCAAGTTGACTTGTCTTGTAAAAAAATCTTTGATTCTCCTCAATATACTCTAACAAGGAATGCATATGTTAAAGTTTTTATTAAAAGGTTTAATACTAATATAAGGAAAAATTGTTTCAGCATCCATGTTACTAACTTCGGAAATGAGTTACCTATTAATCTAAAATGTGCACCTAATACTAACACTTTCAAAAACCGCTTGGATCGATTCCCAAAATTATTAAAATATGTTTGGAAGCTTTGACAAATAAAAAATTTTTTATTAGGAAAATTGACCGTAATACACCATGACCACATTTTCTTTGTAATACTTTATGCATACGATGGGACTATATAAAAAGCTTAACGGCTTATTTTGTCCCTACCACTACTATTATGTTTGATATTGGTTACATAAGCATGTAATATTGGTACCCGTCAATGCTTCATAACGTGATAGCTACTGACCTGACACCAAGAATAAGGCCAGCTTCTCGCTTGTTCATCTTGGGATCGAATCCTCCTTTGTAGAACTTGCTGAAAGCCTACAGTCAGAAACACACATACACACACACACATTAAGTTTCAGGGTTATGTCTTTCTTTTCCAGCTGAGGGTGTAACGCTATTACTAACATGTTTATTGATCATACCACCATGTCTTTCTTCTTTGCTAAAAATCATCCCTTTGTTATTGTTAATAACTATGTGAGTATTGTGACTGTTCCCCCTTCCCCCATTTTCCACGTTTTTGTTGGTTGTTCCCCCTTCCCCCATTTTCCATGTGTGTGTGTGTGTGTGTGTGTGTGTGTGTGTGTGTGTGTGTCTGTGTCTGTGTCTGTGTGTGTGTGTGTGTGTGTGTGTGTGTGTGTGTGTGTGTCAGTGTGTGGCAGTGTATGTACAGGTTTGTGTGTGCAGTTTGTGAATTTTCATGTTCTGCTTGTTTATTTGATTTGTTTTGCTATGGATGGCTTGATGTAAAAAAAAAGCATAATGTAATGCTTATTCAATGTCCATTTGAAAATAAAATTTTGACTTTGACTTTGACACACACAGAGGGCAGGATGAAAAAAGCTTTGTCAGCTTACTCTAACCCTCAATAAAGACCACTTTGACCTGACACAGACATGTAAACACACACACACACACACACACACACACACACACACACACACACACACCACTATCTGTAATGATCATGTTCAAGATGATAACAGGTGGGAGAAGAACTGATGACCAAACTTTAGGAAAATCAGATTTAATGCTAACAAGTTTCCCGTGAGGATACCGGCGGGTCTTTTGTATAAATAGTTCCCCCATCTTCTGGAAGTTATGTGCTTGTAACTTCCTCTAATCTGTGACTCTTTTTGACTCTGCATGGTTGCTTCGCTTTGCATTCAAGCTTTGCAATCCCGAATCTGCACCCTCTTATCTTTCTGAGCTTCTCCACCCTTACATGCCTCCTAGAGCACTTCGGTCCCAAGATTCTTCTCTGTTAATTGTTCCGAGGTACTTGGAATTCTCTACCTCTTTCTCTCAGAAAGGTCACCTGTCTCCAAACTTTCAAATCCGAACTGAAAACATATCTGTTCAGAAAGTATTATGATTGATGTTGTTTCGCATTGAGGAAACCTATGTACTTGTAGCCTCTCTCTCTCTCTCTCTTAGCGTGCGTGTGCGTGTGCGTGAGCGTACGTGCATATGTGTGTGTGTGTATTTAGTATTATTATATAATCATTTAGTATTTAGTTTAGTATTTTTATAGTGATAGATTTTGTGGTGCCCAGAATGTTTATATTCAGGTTAAAAAATGATATAATTACATAAGAAATTGTGTATTATGTGAGAGAGAGAGAGAGAGAGAGAGAGAGAGAGAGAGAGAGAGAGAGAGAGAGAGAGAGAGAGAGAGAGAGAGAGAGAGAGAGAGAGGGAGGGGGGGGGGGGGGGGGAGGGAGGGAGCACGGTGGAGCCAGAACAGTGGAGAATTTACTGCACTGGGAAGCATGAAAGACTTGCACCTCAAACCATAATAACTTAAATAAGCTGTTCACTATCATCACAAAGCAGGCAACACCTTTAAAAAGAATAAAACATGACAAAAAGCTTTTTCATACCCCATTTGAAGGAAGAGCATCTAACTGCAGTTTGAATGTCGCTTGTGCCTGCTTCCCGTAACGGAAAGCATATCGACCTTTAAAACAAAAGTAAACCAAACTAATGGCATTGGTACTAAGTAAATCATACACCAAGTCAAAAAGCTGGAAGAAAGTTCACATTTCCCATGGTAAATTTCAGCGCAAATATTACATTAATAACAGCAAGGCATCAAATATCAATACATCATAGACTTATATGTTACATGAATGGGATCACTTGACTATTAATAATGCGAGTATGAGAGAGAGTGAGTATGTGTGTGTGTGTGTGTGTGTGTGTGTGTGTGTGTGTGTGTGTGTGCGTGTGTGCGTGTGTGTGTGTGTGTGTGTGCATATCTATGTGTGTGTGTGCATGTGTGTGTCTTGGTCAAAGACTCATGAACACCCTTTGTTTGAAAGCACAAATTTTCGATTTTAATATATTTTTCAACATCTTAGAAAATGGCATGGTGTGTGTATGTGAAGAACAATACAGGGACAGTGACTGAAACGTATCAAAAGGAGCAACAAACTGCCAATGATAAAACCCAGTTTTAACATTAAAAATAAGCCCATGACATGAACATACACAAAAGATCCAACATTAAAAGAAATTAAGGAAAAGGTCAAGATGTGCCCCCCCCCATTTCTCGGTTGTTTCCATTTTTCCGTTCTTGCCTTTCTTACCAAACATAAAACTGTATTTTATGAACCTTTTCAGCTAATTATCTTTGTTGAATAATTAATCACAGTCATGATAAAGGCCATTATCTAATAGGACCCCCCCTATGTAGTGTAGTACACTGCGGCATTTGTCACAGTCCTGGTTCATTGCGTTTTTCCGTCTTGCCTTTATCTTCTACTATTAAATAGTATTATTGAATGCATGTGTTTCATTATGTAAACATTAAATGGATGAAAATTAGTGTGAAAATATAGCAAACGATAGAGGATGAAGTACTCAATCTGCAGTAAGAAAGGCAAGAACGGAAAAATGGAAACAACCGAGGAATGGATGAATGGATCATTACCTTTACCAAAATTAATACTAATAGCAAAACAAATTAGCAACAATATTTATAACATGTAATGTAAATTTAATATCGAGTGGATATTACAAATCATTAACAAAGTCCTTACCAGCAAATCCCACTGCTGCCATTCCAAGCCCTGCCAAGATTAGGCCTGTAGCCTAAAAAACAACCAACCAAAACATACAAGAACACAGACAACACATGTACACACACAAATTGTTACATTTAAAAAAATTATATTTTAGATCAAATCAGATCAGAAAGTAGGGGCAAGGTTGAATAGCCGTTAGGCTTTTTTTTAAAGTCCCTTTGTTTTATGTGTGCATGCGCATGTTTGTGTTGTGTGTGTGCGTGTGATGCGTTCATGTAGGCCCCTATATGAGTGTATACATGTATGCATGGTGTGTGTGTGTGTGTGCATGCGTGTGTATGTGTTTATGTGTGTGTGTGTGACTGTGTGCGTGTGCTGGTTGTGTGTGTGTTGTTTTTGTGAGTATGTTGTTGTGAATACTACGCTGTTATTTCAAGCTTGTGAATGTACATTTTTACCGGCCAAATTCAAAATCAATCGTCATTTTATAATAATACTTTATAATTTTCCCACTTGTCTAATAGATTTTTGAAGGAGTTAGTATTTAGTGCACTTTTCACATTAGTAGATAATTTATTCCATACGGGTGCCACTCTGTTCTATTTCTTTGAATGTCATTTAATATCTGTTGTGATAATTGATATATGCAATATTTTGACTCTATCATACATATACGAGTATACAAGTGCATGAGCACACTCGCAGATCATGCTCCACCAGCTACAATGGCCATCTCTGGCCGAGCGCCGCCGCGCTTCCATGATCTACAAGATCACAAATGGACTAGCCTGTGTGACATGCAGCGCCCTCCAACCCATGCCCTCCAGCAGCAGAAGACAAAACCACAACAAGCAGTTCCAAAGAATCCCCGCTAGAACCGACTACTGCAACAACTCTTTCTTCCCCCGAACTGTCCGCGACTGGAACTCTCTACCATCAGAAACAGTCCAGTCCCCCACGCTCAGCTCCTTCATCTCGAAGGTGCTGAAGCTCCATGACTAAAAGCACTACTACTCTCCCTCCCCCCGCCCTTCTTTTTTTCTTTTCCCCGTGTGCGGCTGGGTGTTCTCGGACTAGCCAGGGGTGCTCGGTCGTGCACGCCCTCTTATCTGTCTAGGCTTATTTTTGTTTTTCCCGCTCTGCATAATTCTTTGAATACCAGTACATGTTAGTAATTGCCGGATATGGCAGGTGGACATTATTAGCAGAAGAACTTGAAGAAAACCTATACATACATGTGCACACACAGAGAGCTTGCACATTGTGTGTGTGTGTTTGTGCGCGTGCATGTACATGTGTGTGTGACTCATGGACTCATGGACCCCAAAGAGAAGAAGATGTGTCACAGTCCACTCACACTGAGAGTGTGTGGTGCACTGGTGCTGACACAGCACTACTGCCACTACTGGCACTAGGCTTACTACCGGCAGTAGGCAGGTGTGTCACAGTCAAAAGTGTAGCTCGTGCAAATCTGCCGCTCGCTACTATGAGAGTGTGTATTTGCGACAACCACAAATTTCGCTCTTTCTTTACTTGAACCATTTACCTAACCCTACAAAAAAGTTAAATTTGTGGTTCATGCTCAATCATCAATGTCGCAAATACACACTCTCATACTCATAGTAGCGAGCGGCAGATTTGCACGAGCTACACTTTTGACTGTGACACTGCCTACTGCCGGTAGTAAGCCTAGTGCCAGTAGTACACACTCTCATAGTAGCGAGCAGCAGATTTGCACGAGCTACACTTTTGACTGCCGCACTGCGACAGGCAGTACCACACAGACACATCTGATAGGAACGACGGAATTAGGTCAAGCCGCAGCGATTTTTCTCGTTGAAAATACGAACCGCGATTTTGGCTATGTGCCAAACGGTCACTTCCTTTGCTTGTTTTTATTGGTGGTTATTCTTGGCGCTGACCATCCAAGTTTCTTTCTTTCGGGAAGCAGACACCTACTCGGTCATTCGGGAACGATCTTTTTTTACGCTAAGACGGCCGATCGCGAGAGACAAGCGATCCAATATTTGGGTCCAATTCATTCGTTTATCATTTCTGAACGGTAATTACATAATTCTTTAAAACAAATGCGCAGTTACATTTAATTATTTTTCTACAAGTACACCAAATTTGGTGCATCTAGAATAAATCTCAATGCTGCTCAAGGTCTCCACAAGTCGGGAGGTGTTACGTCGAAGACTGTCTGACATGTTTTCTGTCACGCGCATGTTGATGTTGCGATCTTGTGAGTCGCACAAAAAGCTTAGGCCTAATCTGTCTAATGTTTGGGGTTGATGTTGCCCCTTTGAATAAGCTTTATTTTGGTACCAATGTTTTGTTTATTGGTAAAAAAAAGAAAAAGTTATGGCTGTTTTATTCATCCAAACCTTGATACGGTAAGGGCTGGTAACCTTGATCAACTTTTTCTTATATAGCTCATGTAAAAAAAGCTAACAATTTAAAACGTCGTAACTTTCTCAATTTTCGACCGATTTTGATAATTTGGGTATCATTTTAAAGGTCTTGTCGGGCTCTTTCCAATGACATAAATTTCATTAGGATTTGACAAAAAGTAAATATTTTGTTTTAATTTTATAACCACCCTACATCTGATCTTACCATCTTTGGCTTCACTTCCCGTGAATTGGGCGGGGCGTCGTATTGTTCCAGCTCGACTGATTATCGAAAACTGACGTTATACGGGGTAAATTTTCATATAGATAATAGACAAGTGAAGTGAAAAAATGTGGTGCACCCAGAAAGCTTAGATACAGTCTTTGGTGCACCCTAAAGTGTCCTCGGCTGTCCTCGACAAAGCACGCTACAGTGATGTCCCTTGCGGATACAGATTGCGACCTTGACCTTGACTTTAAAGACCCACTCGATCGTTTTATTATTTTCCAGGAAGACCTCGTCTACCCGCTCCTAATAAATCTTCATTGCATTGCATGCTGTTGTTTTTAAAAAAATAAAATAATTAGACAAGATAATATATGCAACTGACCTTAAAATTTAAAAAAAGAAAGAAAGAAAGATCTCAATAGGCCTAAGCTGCAAAGCATAGGCCCCCACTGAAAGTTTTAGTCATGCTTTCCATGCCTTTCCTCTTCCTCTTCTGTGGTGGTAACCAACTTCTTTATATAGAAGTAATTGTACACACTTTAGGGGGTGACCATCGAAAAAGAATCAGAAAAGAGAGGAACAGAAAGTGAGGTAAAGGTCAAGATGTGCCACCCCCCCTACCTATCTCAGTTAATTCTATTTTTCCGTTATTGCCTTTCTTACCATACATAAAGCTGTATTTTAGGATTTTTTTTTAGCTAATAACCTTTTTGGAATACTAACCCTAGCCCTAAACCTAACCCTACCCCACCCTATAAGACGGAAAAACGCAACGAACCACAACTGTGACAAATCGCGGTGTACTGCAGTACATAGTGGGGGGTAGGGTTAGGGTTAGGGCTAGGGCTAGGGTTAGTATTCCAAAAAGGTTATTAGCTGAAAATGTTCCTAAAATACAGCTTTATGTATGGTAAGAAAGGCAAAAACGGAAAAATAGAATTAACCGAGAAATGCATGGGGGGTGGCACATCTTTACCTTTACCGAAAGTGAATACACATACAAACTATGAGATTGGCTTAGAATCAATAGGAAAAATCAAGTAAACTGTAAAGGAAACAGAATTTATTTAAAACACCTAGTTCTGGGCTGGGAAGGGGAAAACAACAGGGAGCTGCCGGCAGCTACTAATTTTCATGTTCGCCCCCAGCAAGCTGGGAACTAGCCGACCCTAGACACTCCATAAGGCAATGCCCAAGCCCCAACCAAAAAGACAAAGACAGAACAAAAAGATCCCTAACTACTGGGGTAAAAATAATTGGGGGTGAAGATGGAGGGACTGGGGTAGGGACGTTTGTTGAAGGTTTCAGTGCTGGGTTGTGGCTGAGAGCTCAGCTGACGCCGGCTCCCCTCCAGAGTCTGGGATGTTGGTCCAGTTCAGGTGGCGTTGAAGCCTGGATTCAAAGACTGCCAGGGATGGTGCAGTGGCAGTCGTCGGGGAGGCGGTTCCACTCAGGGATTGTGCGGGGGAAGAAGGTTCCCTGCCGATACTGGGTTCGACACGATTTGGTGTCGTACGCCTGGGAGTTGGTTTGGCATCCGCTTTTCTTCTGGCAGCTTGATGTTGGGGCATGTTTTGTCTCAACTTTCAGGAGGCCGTTTCTGTACTTATACAGGGTGGTGAGTCTGGCCTTCTTTCTTTTCTGTTGCAGTGAGGGCCAGGAAAACTCTTCCAGCATGTTGCTGATGCTAGAGGTTGCCTTGTGAGTTGTAGTCCTGCATGGTCCACCTTGATGCTCGCCTCTGAACTTTCTCAATGGAGTCGATGCAGGTCTTTGTGGTGGGGTCCCATACAGGACTAGCATACTCGAGCACTGGTCTGACAAGAGCTTTCAACTAGGCCTAACCTCTGTGTATGTCTGCCGCCTTGACTGCCTGGCTCCCCTCCCCCCAAGCTCACACTGTAGTTATTCTGTATACCGTTTCTTAGCTTGTTGGTCTTTGTCTCTCCA
>JAGGCT020001707.1:0-25000 GCA_017654935.2 Phymorhynchus buccinoides
GGACCTTTAAAGGACCAGCAAAAATTTTTAAAGGACCTATTTAAACCTTGTTTGTAGTTGTACATGCAGACGTGGTGGGCGCAGAGCCAGACGCCGGCGATTGTGGCTGAGCAGATTTTTTTTTTTTTTTTTTTTGGCTGAGCAGATTCATTTGTTGTTACAGTAGTATTTCTGCTACTTGCAAAAAAAGTCGGTCACATTGCACCTCGATTCCGCCTTGTGCCTTCTTTCAGCTTTCTTGTGATTTTCAGTCTTTGCGTGTTGTTTCAGCACCGACTCTCCCATTGACAAGATGTTGATGGTTTTTTCACAATATGCACAACGAACTGCATGTTTGTTGTCCATCACTTTTCGGACCCAGTCCTTATAAATGTCCTCTCAGCCAACGATCCTGAAAACGAACACTTTCCAGGCATTTTTACACTTTTTACTTGAAAACAAGCACTGAAGCAGCCACATGTGGGAAGAATTTCAACATGGCGCATAAGATATCTCGCCGAATCTCGCGCACGTGACCGGATTTACAGTGACTATTAAAATTAGATCGTCTGCTCGAAAGATACGAAGGCGATCGATTTTTGGCAAATTTTATTTCATTTAATATATTTTTTGGAGTTCATTTCTTATGACAAGGTACTTAGTTTTGTTTTTTTGCCCGATTAAAGGATTTAAACTGACCGCACCAATTTTAAAAGGACCTTTGACTGATTTGAAAGGACCTCCTTGCTGATATAAAGGACTTAACAGGCCTTTTGATGACCGATCAATTTCACAGCACTTTAAAGCACCTGAAAGGACCCCACGAACCATGTATTATATATACGTCGGTGGCAAGTACTGAAGCACTATAGAGGATGTATATACGTCGTGGGCAGCGAAGAGGTTAACTCGACTATGTTCCTAACCCTATCCATTAACAAGATGCGTTAAATATACAAAATAAGCCTATCCATTAAGTAGGGTGGTTATAAAAATTTTATATTTACGTCTTTAAAATGATACCCAAATTATCAAAATCGGTCGAAAATTGAGAAAGTTACGCGTTTTAAAATGATAGCTTTTTTTACATGAGCTATATAAGAAAATTTTTATCAAGCCATTCAAGGTTACCGGCCCTTACCATATTAATGTTTGGATGAATAAAACAGCCATAACTTTTCTCTTTTTTTGCCAATAAACAAAGCATTGGTACCAAAATAAAGCTTATTCAAAGGGGCAACATCAACCCCAAACATTAGACAGATTAGGCCTAAGCTTTTTGTGCGACTCACAAGATCGCAACATCAACGTGAGCATGACAAAAAACATGTCGGACAGGCTTCGACGTAACTCCCGACTTGTGGAGACCTTGAGCAGCATTGAGATTTATTCTAGATGCACCAAATTTGGTGTACTTGTAGAAAAATAATTAAATGTAACTGCGCATTTGTTTTAAAGAATTATGTAATTACCGTTCAGAAATGATAAACGAATGAATTGGACCCAAATATTGGATCGCTTGTCTCTCGCGATCGGCCGTCTTCGCGTAAAAAAAGATCGTTCCCGAATGAACTTAAGTATGCTTCCCGAAAGAAAGAAACTCGGATGGTCAAAGAATAACCACCAATAAAAACAAGCAAAGGAAGTGACCGTTTTTGGACGGATTTTCAACGAGAAAAATCGCTGCGGCTTGACCTAACTACATTAAGTAACAAGATGCGTTAAAACTTAAATATACAAACTAAGAAAATGCATTTTTTGACGAAAAATTCGACTAGGAAGTTACTATCCCTGAACATGATCCGAGTGTTGGAGCAACGCCGTACCCGTATCCACTGTGAAAACATCTTAAAATCATGATAATCTTCATTTTATGATCTTGCATTAGTTGCAATCAACTCATCTCATGACTTCATTCTTCTTTCTTGACATTGAATTTGATCAATCATGAATCAATGTCAAGAAAGAAGAATGAAGTCATGAGTTGATTGCAAGCAGAACGTTTTTTGTTATTTTACCTCAGTCTCCCTTAGGTCAGAGTACAAAAAAATAATGTCGTTTTAGTTCGTGAAACAACTTTTGCCCACTGAAAAGATTGTTGGCTTTACACGACTGACATTACGCCCCGGAAGTTCCTAACCGGAAACAGACTTCAGACTAACCGGAAACAGATTTCATTCCACCAATCAAAATCTTTCTCTGTTCGGCGCCTCGGAAGCGGCTGTTGCTACAACAAGTGCCAAGAAGTACCTGACTGGAGACAGCAAGAACTAAATTTCTCTTGAAATTTGTCCGGTTTCACATTTATCACCATGGTAAGCAGCTTTTTGACACGCAATCTTACCAAAATAATCAGATGATTTTCGTTAAAGAGACTTCTTATTTGTTGTATAAACTAATTTTGAATGATACATTTTTTTTTAGCAGCAACTTGATTTGACTGAACTTCTGAAGTCAGAATTATACCTGCTTGATGTGCATCTGATCTTGGCACAGTCCTTCTCTACAAAAATGTTCCAATACATTTTCATTTTATTCTGATACTGCATGCTTTTTATGCTTATTTAATATCAGTGAGAGAAAGAGAAACCCAGAAGAAAGAAGAAGAAGAAGAAATGGTAAACAGAACCATCAACTTGATGATGGTGGTTGGGATGAGAAAGAAGAAATTTCCCTAAATCCCTTCCCTCCCTCTCCCTTCCTTTCCCCCATCCCCCTCCTGTCTCCAGGCCCCCACCCCCTTCTTTTTTGGCCCCTTCTGCTGATTTCCCCCACCACTCCCTCCATCCTATCCCAACCCTCCCCCTCCTTATCCCTGAGCTGATCATTTGATGATGGAGTTAGGTACCATAAAAATAAAATTGGCACTTAACAAGAAGAAGAAGAAGAAGAGGTTGTTCAATGTAAGACCAGAAGAAAGAAAAACTGCTTACCCCAGTTTTCAAATACTGGAAACCTCAGCTGTTGTTTTTTGCACATCAGAATGTTCCCAGTATGCTGAAGGAGGATGTTGAAAGAAAGAAGAGAAAAAGAAGGGTACTTTGCTGAGAAAAGCAGAAATAAGGTCCGGGTGGGGGATGGGGTAGGCTTAGGGGTATATGAAAGGGCTGGAGGTTGACAGAAGTGCACAAAATGATTCCCCACCCCATCCCATCCACAATGCTATCAGTTGTCTTTTTTCTTAATGTCACATTTACCTGAAAGTTTCAGAAAGACAAGTTAGAGAGGTAATAAGCAATAACTGATCCAGACATTGCAGAAATCGAAGAGATATATATCTCCCAGATAGAGTTGGGTTGTCAAGAGAGGAGGCTTTTCATTATAGTTTGACCCAAGAAGGAATTTTCCAGTGTCTCAATTCACCCAACAATCCAATATAACATCTTTAGATAATCATCAACAACAAAAACCAAAACTATAAATTGCTGTACATATTGTGATAATAGAGTTCAGATCATGGCCCTTTCATTTGACAAGGAAATTAATCATAAAGGGTATTTCACATTTAAATCAGTCATGTCAAACCTATGAATTCCAGATAGCAGAAGATGCAAGTAGTATTATGGAAAGCTGAAATTTGTTCATAGTGGAGTAATGTTTTGCCCAGGGAACATTCCCACTCTCTATTGTGAGGATGCTAGAACAGTTGCCATGGGCACGTTTCTTAAATGCCAGTTAACGCCCCAAGGCTCTAACATTAAGAGATAGTGCAAACACCTCCTAATGTAGCTTGTAAGACTAAGAGTAAGAGTCATCATTAACAAAAGACAAAGCTTTTACTAATGTCAACCAATGAACTTCAAACTAATGTGAACCAATGAATAAAGGTTTCATATTGGTGAAGTATTTTTGTTGTAATTATGAATTATTATACCCAGCTTTTTGTTTAATTCACTTTTTAGAAAAATGTTTGCCGATTCTGTGTGTGCATGGTGTTGTCCTTTTTGTCTCACAGGAGGAAGAGCGGCTTGCCTTCATTGTGGAATGGTACGAGGAGTTGGCTGCACGTGTGCGGCAATTTCAGTTCTTCTACTTTCCCAACTCCAAATCCGTTGATATGGTGAGGGGCAATGGCTGAGATGTTATCTATTGCTGCATGGAGAGTCAATTGGTGTACAGTGGAACCTTCCTTATAAGACCTTAAAAAATCATCCCAAATGAGGTCTTATAAGGGAGGGGTCTTATAAGGGAGGTAATTTTAATACTTACAAAGAAGGGCAATGTCTCAGAGAAGTAGGTCTTATGTGGGAGGGATTCTTATAATGGGAGGTCTTATAAGGGAGGTTCCACTGTATTAAAGTTTGAAGCATTGTGAAACATTTGTTTTTCTTGATCTGGACCTGAAAACTTAGTTGATAGGACCACATTGTGACATAACTGTATAGAAGTGAGTGATTTTTTTGGTCTTTTCTTTTAATAGAGCATTTGCCACGCGCCGGTGACCTTGAATTTCACTGAGTTGAATTTAGAGAGTTGATCTAGAGAGGTCAGCGCAACTCGAGCAGAACGAGCTCGGGCAAATTAGTAGTCTAATATAGTGAACGAACACTCGTGGCAAACGCACTATTCAATTTAGCATTTTACTTATTTGTACATTACCCAATTACTTTGTCTTTAAAATACTGATATATTTTTGAGCAATCACTAACTTGTAAAGTAACTGAGAGAAGCAAAATGATTTTTCTCCCGTATGTGAAGAAAGGTTTATCGCTCAACTTACCAGGAAATGTTTGTGTCAGTGTGTATGATTTGCAGTGTTTCTGTTCATATGTTTTTCTTTCTGCTGGAATGGCAATTTGTTTCCTGTGTTTTCTAAGGTGGATTAACTGACTGTATTTGATTAAACTGGATGTGACTTTTAGTTTGAATAGGATACCAGGCTTAGACAGTGGTATGATGCTACTGTAGTTCCACTGAATACCTGGTTGCTTTTAAAAGAGACTGAATCTAGAAAGTGGCTTTGAACACATTGAAGTAGAAGAAGAAAGGTTCTGGTTATGATAAGAATTAGAACATAATTAGATAATTCTTCTTGTTGTTTTTAAAGAAGCAGAGATTACTAATAGTGTAAAATTTTGTTAGCAATTTAGCAAGTGTCTGTGAAAGTTGCATATCTAAATAAAAATATAAATGTGATGGCTTAGAGTCAAAACAGGCTATCTTTAGATAATCCATTGTTGCATATTCTAACTTGTATAAAAAAAGACTACAAAATAAAAATGGCATGATATTTCTGGCAATACGTCTGACTATCTAAAAATAGTCCATTTTGACTTCAAGCCATCGTAATATAGAATAAAAATGGCAAATACGCAACTTTTGCAGACAATCCTTGAACAATAACAAAGCAGTTATTAATCGATGATAAAACAAAAATTATGATATATATATGTGCTAATTTCTCCCCCCAGTTTGACATAAAGAACAAGCGGCTGTTCCTTCGCACCAGCGTCAAGGATCTTTCTCTGTCCGACCTCTACATCGGCAACAGCATTTATGTCTCCGGTCGTCTGCTCAAAATCGTCGACTATGCTGATGTTCGAACCCAGAAAGACCTGTCTGCCAAGAAAGAAAAGTGAGACACTTTGATTGATGACTGGATAGTGTTGTTATGTGTGTTATTAGTGCTTGTATGCTAGCTGTTAAATCTGGAAGCTTATGAATCAGTGTTTCTTTCTTGGCACATAAAGGCTTGGTTTAACCCTTTCACCGCCAGCCATACTTCAGCTAAAAGTTCCATTACATTTACCTGGGTATAGAACAAAATCCATCTGCAGTATTGGGGATTCTTCTGTGACATATATATAATAAGGTCTATCCTTACTTCCCAAAACTAAGACAACAGGGTCTTTGGATTATATACCCCAATTTGATGCCTTTTAGTGACATAGGTGTTAAGATCACTGTGGTGCTAAAATGCGACTTTGGCGGTGAAAGGGTTAAGGGGGGGGGGGGGGGGGGGCCTGTTCAAGTGTTTTGCAAGGGTACTTTTTCTCTTTTTTTTTTTTTATATTTCTATATATATATATATATATATATATATATATATATATATATATATATATATATATATATATATATATATATATATAGACACACAAATGGAGATTGAAAAACGAAAAACAAACACAACAGATTTTCCCAATATTTCGATGTTTAATTACATCTTCCTCGGGGGACACTTTTCTATATATATATACGTGGATTTGTGTGTAATATCATTGAGGGAATGCTTTTAACTTTTTTAGTAACACGTTGCTAGAATACTAGCAATGCTTGAGTTTACCTTTGCCGACACACTGCTAGTATTTTAGCAACAGGCAAAATGCCCCTGATGCCGACAGTGATGTGGCTGCTTTCAACTCATTCAGTTAAACACACAATAACGAATTGGTTTTCAAATTTTATATATGTATCATTTAAAAGATTAAAGATACATCTACACCACTATACAAAAATAAAGTCACTGTGCATGTGATGTCCAGATTAGAAAAAATAATTTATTGAAAAGGGCCAAAATTGGGTCTCCTGAAGGAATTTCTACCACTTCACTGCAGTGTCCTTAGGGAATATGGAGCAGCGACGGGTTGTGTTGAAAGTGTTAAACACCCTCCTTAGGGTGATCTCATGTATACACAGACTTAAAGAATATAAGAGTTGTCATTTGGAAGCCTCTCTGTATTCTCTTTTTTTTGCTGTAGTATTGAGAGAGGTCAATGTCTTTAAATGATTACTTTATTTCGTGTGTCTTGAAAAGTATGTGAGTGACCGTGCTCATTAATCTTGCATGCTTTTGCTTTCCATGCACACACACACACACACACACACTCACGCATCCACATTCACACACGAATGCAAGCACCATACACACACACATGCACTCACCACACACATATATATGCGCATGCAGGACACAACCCTGCATGCACTCACAGTATTCCACCACATCTAACCAGTCAGTGACGTGTGTGTGTGTGCATGCATGTGTGTGTGTGTGTGGTGCATGTATGTACATGTGTGTGTGTGTGTGTGTGGTGCATGTATGTACGTGTGTGTGTGCACACATATATGTGGGTGATGCATGTATGTACGTGTGTGTGCATGCGTGCGTGCGTGTGTGTGTATGCATATGTGTGTGTGTGGTGCATATATGTACACTTGTGTGAGTGTGTGATGCATGTATGTACGTGTGTGCGTGTGTGCATGCATATGTGTGGTGCATGTATGTATGTGTGTGTGTGTGTTCATGCGTGCAACTCATGCTTGTCACTGACTGTGTGTGCGCGCAGAACCCTGGGTCTAATCAAGCCGGACGCTGTGGAGAAGCTGGGTCAGGTGCTGGAGAAGATCAACCAGAAGGGCTTCCTCATCTCCCGCCTCAGGATGTGCCGCATGAACCGCGACCAGGCCATGGAGTTCTACAGGGAGCACCTCAGCAAGCCCTTCCTCAAGTACGTCGTCACCTAGCAGTGTTCAAATGATGCTGATATGTGTGTCTCTGGGGCTTAAAGGTGGACCCTGACGGATGAGGTTTTGCAAGAAACAAGTCGATATCACCAGAAAGACAGCCTTTTCAAGGATCGAAACACTCACTTTGCTCTGGTTTCCTAGAAATTAAACCGTCAAAACGGTGATTCCTCCTTGGCGGAGATGCCGGAGAGAGTAGCCATTTTTGATGGGGTGGGTGAAGGTCACTCATTATGGTTGAAGCTTTTTCTTTTTTTTTGTAGTGCAGTAAAAAAAAAAAATGGAGCTGTTTCCTTTGTTGTGAGCGAAACTCCTTTAGATAATCTGTATAAAAATTTAAAAAAAAAAAAAAAAAGGCTTGTATTGCGAACATATCGTGCAAACGATTTGATCTAAACGCAGGCGGCCATTAGAAAAGAGACGGCACACGCCTTCTCTTTGGGTAAAAGAATTTGACTTCCAGCACCTCCGCCAAGGAGGAATCGCCGATTTGACGGTTTGAATTCTTGGAAACCAGAGCAAAGTGAGTGTTGCAATCTCTGTAAAGGGTGTTTTCCTGGTGATATGGACATGTTTCTTACAAAAACTCATCCGTCAGGGTGGCCCTTTAAAATTGGGTTTTACACCAGTGTGTCACTAAACGTAGCAAGTGTTCACCTGACACATGTTGTTTAGGTGTGTTTGTTTGCAGTAAATGTTCAAAAATGTATAAAGAGAGACCCCTTAGCTCATTCGCATCGCAACGGTTTTGAATTATTAAAAAAACTCACAAATCACTCCAGCCATACACACAAACAAAACATACATAAACAAAAGTTGAAATGAAGGAAGATTACAGGTTTTTACTTTAGGTTTAGACATAGGGAAGTGGTAGATCAGACTTTTTTATATATAGACTTTATATAAAAAAAAATCTACACCGATTGGTTTCCCCACAACAAACCACTACAAAAGCAAAGTCAGAGGCAAAATCGTGGTCTAAGAGAGCGAAGGGAGTTTAGAAGTGACCAAGGTATGGTGTGCTCACAGATTTACTTCCCTTGAAGCAAATGCATCAAATTGACAGCTATCTATTAATTCCAGACATATATGGCCGGAACGACTTGAATGAGTTAAACAAAATCTTCTTCTCATCTTTTAGAACATTTTCAGACATGAATGACACATCATAGGTGTCAACCTAAACGGTTTTCTCGTATTGCTGTACGGGAAAACCGTGATTTTGTGTTTGTACGGCTGTATAATAGTTTCAATACAGGTAAAACTTATTTATACGGGCAGATCAGAAATCAGAAGCAAATCGCGAAGTGATAGAATTTTGTGATAGATGACAAAACGTGGACGCCAAGCAGTCAAACAGGAAAACAAAAGCAGTTGGCTAGATGATTGGTCATGCGCAGAGAGCGATTTGTTCTGGTAATCTGCGCATGCATGGTTTCTTCAGAACTTCCGTGTGAGCATTGTTTGAATTGAAAGTGGCGGACGCTAATTCTTCCAGTTCTACGAACCCCCCTGTAGCCAAAATGGCACGAGTTGGGAGTGGGAGACACTTGAAAGAATGTGAAAACCTGTCCTTTGAGAAAGGAAGGTATGCTCCCCTGCCCATTTTTCAATATATATCACAAAACTGCATAAAAATGATGTATGAATATAATGTATTCACAGCAACTTTTTCATGGTTTTGCGTGTTCTGAAATATATACGGTTTTCAGGCTTGAAATAAGGGAAACTTTATTTTTCAATAAGGGAAGTTTTGAAAAAAGGAAAATTGGGTTGACACCTATGACACATCTATATATGCTTATAAACTTCATTATCCAAGCTTGGGTAGTTTGAATCTCCACTGAGTCTGTTCTGATTTATGCTGCTTCCTGCCATGTTCTGCTACTAACCTTTGTCTGTGGGATAACTTTTATGACATGATTATTGCCACTACATGTACACGTTTTGTTAGAGTTTTCTTTTAGTGCCGTTATAGTGAAATGAGGCAGAGCATGAGGAACCTATTTTAATGAGACTTGCAGGATTTATTTTAATTCTTTGATTGTCCTTTTGTGGCTGCTTTTTTTCTCTTCATTTTTATAATATTTAAAACTTCTTGTTTTTGTGTGTGTTTTTTGTCTGTTAGTGTAATATATTTGTCAAAAAGACAAGGTTTCCAACCATTCACGTCCCCCGAAGACGGGAGTGTGGCTGCCTACGTGGTCGGTAATCGAAAATGGTCACACACGTAATGTTCTCATCCCTAGTTGATGTATTTGTACCGTAGTGTTCAGGTGCTTCGGCTGTTGGGATGATCCCAGGAGTCTTTTAGCCAGGGTATGTCTGTCAACAACAACAACCATTCACAAATTCATACAAAAACATATTCCTGCTGAAGTGAAGTGAATCACAGTTCAACTTATTCAAACCTACTGCTTAGTTAGTGAGTGACGTAAACAGCACAAGCACAAGAGTCTCTCTCAGTGGTTGGTTTAACGTCTAATTAGGCATAGCGCCCTTTACTCAAATGGCTTTTATCATTGGTTGACATTAGCCTTAGTAGGGGCCAACAGTAACATGAGAGTTGTACAACAGATGATTTTCTGAATTAATGGAAAACTGTGGTACAGTTTAGCCTCTTGTGGAAGCACCGGCTCTGGTGCTGCAGCCAAAGGGATGGGCTGGCCTTTGGGGACCTTCCTCAACGCCAGCTGTGTCCTCAAATCCCTTTGGCCGAGAGAGTGAGGATGTACCCTGGGCAAGGCATCTCCACTATAAACAAATTATCGCCCAGCGCCGGAATAGTATCTGCCCCCTCTGCTATCTGGCAGTCATGGTCGGAAACGACAGACTAGCATACATACATACATACATCAGGCGTAGAGTCTTATAGACCCTGTAGCACAAGAGCAGACCTGCCAACCCCCTAACAGACCAAAGAGGAATATTTGTAGCAGGAAAGAGGAATTTTTGGGAGCTAATAGGAATTTTGACGCGGCACCGTACCTTTCTCGCGTAAACATAATTTGAAGCAAGCAATTTTCATCCTTGTGAGCTTGTCTTGTTTAAAACTAGTCTTGTCTGGAAGTGTCATAACTATTCCTAACACAGTAGAAGCTTTTGGTTTGTTCCTCTGTCATTTTTATTTGGGCAGACCAAGACGGTTGGTGCCATAGATGACTTAAATAATAAGACTTGGAAGGAAGATAATGAATCAATTTAAGTTCATCTTTGTTCTCCTTTCCTTCCGTTGGCTTGAAAAAGTCAGTAACGGTGGAAGACGAAGTCTGGGAGTTTGCAGTTTCGACAAGACGCTGAGAAGGAATGTGGCATTTGATGTCTTGACACCCTCCATAGGAGACTTTTAAGTGTAGTGAGCACATCATACATCTAGCATGATGCACACTTTATTGATCTCTGAATGCAGATACTTTTCCATGTAATATTGGCAGAAATATTGGTCTATTCTCTTTCTTTTCTTCCCAGAGTCTCACACAGATCGATGTGTCAATCGCCATCTTGACGGAAGTGCACAAACAGAAACTAGAAAGTCGGTTATACGCATAGCATCTAGGCTGCTCTGTATATAAGACGATGAATTTGTGTGTTAAAAAAACCTTTTTTTTCAAGTTTTGAAAGCAGAATTTTATGGACTTGAGCGGAAGGGCGGAAGAAATGTAGTCTGAGCGGAAGAAATTCCGCTAAAAGCGGAAAGGTTGGCCGGTCTGCAAGAGTGAAAGGCTGTTCAATTTAAATTAAGTTTCTTATCAAAACTACACACAAAAAATATTCTTTGTTTTAGTGCTTTGCTGGACTACATCACCAGTGGCCCAGTGGTGGCCTTTGAGATTGTTGGAGAGAATGCTGTGGAGGCCTGGAGAGAGGCCATTGGGCCTACCGACCCCTCAGAAGCTCGCAAACAGGCTCCCACCAGTGTGCGTGCACAGTTTGGCACAGGTGAGTCATATTGTGCTGTTAAGAGTGGCACAGAGGTATCGCGTTCGCCTCGTTTCATGTAAACCCGTGTTCAAACCTGGGTACTGGGGATTTTTCCTCTCACTTTACAATAGGCCTAATTGTCTTTCGGATGAGACAATAAACAGAGGTCCTGTGTGCCCATGCACTTAGCACATGTTAAACCCAGTGGCAACGAAAAAGTTGTCATGTGGTCAAACTTTTTCCACCCACCCCTTTCCCTCCTCATCAGTCACACAAAAATAACATGCAAAAAAAGAAAAAATTGGGTGGCGGGCCTCTGGCTGCGACGCGCTCTCCAGGTGGGAGCAACCTGATATTCTCTGAGATGCCTCTGTGACTATAAAGTACCTAATACCTAAATAATTTATTAGTTTAATCTTTGATTTATACTGTTTCCTTTATCTTTTTCCTTCTACCTTCTTGCATTTGAGGTAGAATAATTTCATTATGTTAGCCTGTTATTTATTGTTTCACATAAGTGGCATTGCTGTTATCTCGGATTTTCTCGTGCATGAACAGTTATTACTCTGAATAGAATGATCATGAAAGGAATCAGTTGTAATTATTTTTGTTACAAAATATTATTTTAAGATTTTCTGTTGCAAAATAAAATCAATTTTGTTTCTCCTTTTCTTTTCTTTTCTTTTTCTGCTTTAGTCTCCCTATTTCACCATAGCATTATTAGAGTATTTCATTATTATACATTCTGGTTGTGTCATTATTAGCACATACTTTGTATGATCATTATAGTTTCTATTTTAATAATAATAATAATAATGTGAAATTATGTAGCACTCTTTCTCACATGAGCTCAGTGCACTTTACATGATGGAGAACAAGAAAATTAAAGGCAAAGAAATAATAATTCACTAGAAAGTAAAATAGACATGATGCTTGCATGCAACGCTCTCTTTCTTCCTCACACACACGCACACGCATGCAGGTTTATTCCATATGAAAGCCATTTTGAAACAAAATCGTATGACTGTCTATATTGGCCACTGCAACTAGGGTTATTAACGCCCTTGGCAGCGAGAGTGAATCCCTTGTTGGTCAGTACTGAAAAGGGCATTCACTCTTGCGAAAGGCAACCATTTAGTGGCCTCAAATAGGGTAATTGGCGAGAGTTATTCCCTTGTTTGGTCAGTACTCAAGCATATACCAAGGGCATTCACTCTAGCAAAACATGGTTGTTGCAGTGGCCAATAGGGAGGGTGGGGGGTGGGGGTATGTATGAGTCGGTGTAATAGGGTTTTTTGTTGGTTTTTTTTTTTTTTTTTTTTTTTTTTATCTTTGTAAAGCGCTGTGAGGATGGCATATCGAACAGCGCTATAGAAGTTTCATTTATTATTATTATTATTATATATCATCAGCTTGTGGTGGTGCCATAGCTGATGAGGTTTATCGGAGGCGTGGTTACTGCTGCACATATCTGTATTTTTAAAAAAAGATCGTGACTGTACTGGATAAGCACTGCCTCCGGGTATTGCCTCCAGTATTGTTCCCACCATCTTTATATTTACAAATGCCCCACATGGCCTAAGAGGGCGTAAAACCCTATTTTCATTTACTATTATATATTTCTCAGACAAGACGTGCAATGCGGTGCACGGGTCAGACAGTCCCGCCTCGGCGGCCCGTGAGATCGAGTTCTTCTTCCCCAGCTCTGGGCCCGTGCCCCCCAACACCGCCCGGACCAACAACTGCACCTGCTGCATCATCAAACCCTCCGCCCTCAAAGACGGTCAGTGAGGAAGGGGGGATAATGAGGCTTTATACTACCGTATTTTACAGACTATAAGGCGATACTTTTTTCCTAGACTGAGACCCCTGTGCCTTATAATGTGGCTGATAATATAGTCAGAAACTATAACAGGGCCGGATCTAGGGGGGGTGCTTTGGGTGCTGCAGCACCCCCCCTCGGCTGTCAAAAAAAAAAAGGACAAAGGAGATGCTCTTGCAATATGGTGATAATGTTTGATTGTCTTTTGTGTGTTATGACTGCAAGCTAAGCAAGGTGCAAAACTGATAAAACGCTCTTAAGAAGTTCTGTTCTGAGCTCACAGGAGATGCCACAAAACAGATTTAAAATGTTGAAAACTCTTTTTCGGCAGGGGGGCTTTGCCCCCGTGGACCCCCCACCAGGGCTTTGCCCCTGCACCCTGCACCCCCCCTTCAAAAGTCTGTGATCCGACCGGCCCTGTATAATAACAAAATCTGAATTTTGTGTAAAATTTGGGGGGTGCGCCTTATAATCAGGTGCGCCTTTTAGTCCGTAAAATACGGTACTTCATAGTAACACGAAAGGGCGATAATTTTAGGAATGAGTTGACCATGCCACCTAGTGACAAGTCAGGGGCAGATCATTTTCTGTGGCTATATTTTACTACTTCGTGACAGGCAACTGTGATGATCTTAATATGTAGGTGGCGCATGCGCCTCAGTGCACGATAGGGGCAGAGGATTTTCAGTATAAAGCCTCATTAGGATGGGGAAGTCAGCGGAAGAGAACAGGGAGTAGAAAGTGGGGGGTGGGGGGTGCTTTCATGATTTCACGAGCCACGCATGACAGGCAGTATGGTTTGAGCTCCCTGTATGAATGTCGATTGTGATTGACTTGTTTTATCAGATTGTCATATTAAATGTTATATAACGAACACCTATGTTTGTTATGGAAAGACAAGGGTTACTGCTAGGATTAGGAAAGGTTTTAAGGTTACTATTATATCCTGCTCTGCCCTGTGATGTGTGATATTTTGTAGGAAATCTTCGATATTGGTGCCTTATTTCTGAAGCATTCTTTCTTTCTTTGTCAATCAATGATTTAGCTCAAACATTTTTTGTCTTCTTTGTCAGTCAACGATTCTGCTTAAAACAATTGTTGTCTCACTTTCTTTTCGATCAAGAATTCTGCTTTAAACAAAGTTTTCCTTCCTACTTTTTCAATCAAGAATTCTGCTTAAAAGAACCAAAACATTTATGTCCTTCCTTATACCAATCAAGGATTTGGTTTGAAACAGATTTTTTCTTCATTCTTTTTCAATCAACGATTCTGATTTAGCAAAAGTTTCTTCACCCTACTTCATTTCAGTCGTTGATTCTGCTTAAAAGAAAGTTTCCCTTCACGTTTTTAATTAAAGGAATCACGGGCAAGATCATCAACGCCATCACGGAGGCGGGTTTCCGCGTGGGTGCGGCACAGATGTTCACCCTGGAGAAGGCCAACGCGGAGGAGTTCCTGGAGGTGTACAAGGGCGTGGTCCACGAGTACCCTGAACTGGTGGCCGAGCTCATCCTGGGGCCCTGCATGGCGCTGGAGATCCAGAGCTGTGACGGGAAACCTGTGGCGCCTGCCTTCAGGGAGCTGTGTGGGCCTGCCGACCCTGTGAGTGTGTGTATGTGTGTGTCTGTGTGTGTGCCCTGCCTGGCGCTGGAGATTAGAGCTGTGATGGGAAACCTGTGACGCCTGCCTTCAGGGAACTGTGTGAGCCTGCCGATCCTGTGAGTCTGTGTGTGTGTATATTATTGTCTGCGCTTTTGCATTTGTTTTTACGCTGATTGCAGGTTCTTTTTTTATATTGCTAAAAAAAAGACTGGTGCAAGGCGTCATTTCGCCTCCCTGTGAAACAAAGTATAACAACAACAAACGGCACTGTCTAAATAGTTGAAAATGGAAAATATTTTGGGATTGGTATTTGGTCAGTTTAAACATTTGGGAGTTCTTGTTGAATAAAACTTGAGCTCAGCTTTTTTTTTTTAGGCAATGAATATTGGTCTTTGTTTTTAAGCTTTGCAATGTTACTTCTTGGAAGTATGACTGCATAGAAACATTACATAATTCTCTTATCTAAACAAGCATACATCGCTTCCGAGTAGGTGTGTGTGAGTTTGTTGTGTGTGTTCTGTGTGGGTATATGTGCTTGCATGTGTATGTGTGCGCAGGAGAGATTGTGTTCGGCTAGAGAGAGGGGGGGAGGGGACTGAGTATGTGCGAGTATGTGTCCGAGTGTGAGTACACGTGAGTGTTTTGTGTATGTGAGTGCACGTGTGTATGTGCGTGTGCATGCACGCGTTTGTACAAGTGTATGTTTGAGTACGTTTGTGTGCGTTTCAGTGAGAATGTGTTTTCTGTGTGTTTGATGAAATGTGTGTGGGTCTGTGTGTGTATGTCTGTGTGCAAGAACGCGTTCACTCGCGTGCGTGCACGTACGCGCGTGTGTGTCTGTTGTGCGTGTGTGTGCATGTGTGAGTGTTTCAATACTGATTGTAAAGCACTTTGTGCTCAATAAAAAGCGCTATATAAGTGTCTGTTTATTATTATTATTATATGTTTTTGTCATACAGGAGATTGCACGTCATTTGCGTCCACGAACGCTGCGCGCCATTTTCGGCAAGACCAAAGTGAACAACGCTGTGCACTGCACTGATCTGCCTGATGATGGAGAGCTGGAGGTGTGTGTGTGTGTGTGTGTGTGTGTGTGTGTGTGTGTGTGTGTGAAAAGGAAAGAGAGAGTATGCTTGTGTGCGTGTGTGAGCATTGGGCCACTCCTGTTGTTTGTTTACATTGTGATTGTCACTAGTGTTTGCCAGTCGCTTTTTAAGCTAAGCCTATCTAAGCTGATTTTGCATGTAGTTGTCTAATATTAGTCTTCAGGAGATTAATTGTACGGTGTTTATCATGCTCGTCTTGTTTCCCTGAGTAAATATGTTGAGATGTGTGTGTGTGTGTGTGTGTGTGTGTGTGAGTGTGTGTGTGTGTGTGTGTACATGCATGTGTGCATATATGAGTGAATGTACAATGGGGAGCAGGATTGATGTACAAATCCAGTGTGTTTGTATGTATGTAAATCGTTATGTATGTGTGGAATGGGGATATGTTATTTTTTTAAAAAGGAATAATTGGAGAACATCACCTTAAAGGGAACAATTGGAGAGCATTGAACTTGGAAGTATGTGATTTCAGGAATGAAATCTTTTTTCACGTTCACCCACATGATTGTGTGGCTGTGACTGGGAAGGTTTTGTACGTGTTTTGATTCACAAATGACAAGCTAAGCCATGATAGTCATTCAGTTATTCTTTGTCTGTTTCAGGTGGAATATTTCTTCAGAATCTTGGACCGTTAAGACCAGGAATTTCTCTTAGACACGTCATCAGAACCACAGCATTCCACAAACGGTTGTTTCATCACCCACAGACAAGAAGAAAATCTGCATTAACATTGGCAGAGCGTGTTTATATTAATAACAGGACTTCATAATTATGAATTGAAGGAAATTGGACAAAAACCAAAACAGTGAAGTTAGTCCTAGTATTTTGTAAGTGACAACTTATCTACACTTGCAAGAAATGTGTTGCAATAATGAAGTTAGTTCGTAGCTTTATTTTGAAAGATAAATGAAAAGACTGCTGAGGATTAATAGTTGTGATACAAAAAAGATTTTCAATGTGTTTTTTATTTGTTTGTTTGCTTGTTTGTTTTGTAAGTATGGAACATTAGATATGATAAAGAGTTAATGTAAGTTATTTCTTGTATAGCTCCTGCCTTTGCAGTATTGCTGATAAGTGGAGAAGACTGAGGGTCGCCAACATAATCATTGACAAATGAAAATAATTAAGACCTCACCACAGACTTTGGATAGTGATGGTAATGATGGATTTGTCCCACCAAACCCCCCATCCCCAACCCACCTCCATAAAACAAATTCAGGTGGTTTACAATGTGTTTTTTAACATAATCATGAAAAATAAGTTACTGAACTGAATCTTTTCTTGTAAATTTATTTATTTTTTAATTCTATACCCATGCATCTTGTAAATGTGATCCTTCGTTATGCGTACATTCTTGGCTTTATTATTATGTATACTATTTTGTCATCATGTGATGTAGCCAATAGCATCTGTGATGAAGTCTGAGTACGTTTTGAAAAAAAGAATTGTGAAAAACGGAATAAAGTTTGTGATACCTTGAGTGGTTAGAGTAGGAAAGAGTTGCGTCTTTTTTTGTTATTTTTTTCATAAGTTCCATCTGGTTTTTTTATTCTACAGGCAATCAAACACACACACACATGAATACACACAGTCACACACACTCGCATATTCATGCATGCACGCATATGCGCACACACACAAAAAAAAAATTAATGCAGCATGTACGAGTCCCTCCATAATCAGGATAATTATTTGGACAAGTCCTATGTACAAAAAAAAAAATTGTGGCGGTACCATAGCCGATGAGGTTTAACCGAGGCGTTGTTACCGCTACACCTATCTGTATTGTTAAAAAATCGGGACTTTACTGGAGTTGCACTGCCTCCAGGCATTGCCTCCAGTATTGTTCCCACCATCTTTGTATCTACAAATGTCCCATATGTGTCTGTTCCAGACCGAGAGGACGTAAAACACCATTTTGATTGTGTCTTTTTCTTCTTTTTTTCGTAAGTTCCATCTGGTTTTTTTTATTCTACAGGCAATAAAATACACACACACATGAATACACACAGTCACACACACTCGCATATACATGCATGCACGCATATGCGCACACACAAAAAACAAAAAAATTAATGCAGCATGTACGAGTCCCTCCATAATCAGGATAATTATTTGGACAAGTCCTATGTACATGATGTTTTTTTAAACCTATTAAAAGATACAATAAGTTACAAAAGTAATGACCTCCTCAGTCTGCAAGATCAACTTTAATTGTATCCCTCATTGACATCTCTCTCTCTCTCTCTCTCTCTCTCTCTCTCTCTCTCGATCTCTCTGGTCTTTATTTTGTCTGTCTCTCTCTGTCTGTCTGCCCCCTCCTCTCTCTCTCATTCCTTTTTCTGTTATTTTGAAATATCTGAGAACATCAAATGCGTTTGAAAAATTGAAGAATAACCTATGGGCCAAAACAGTCATTACTAGAGGTGGGGGGAAAAAACCCTGTCGAACCGAAAAACTAGGACTAAAACTTTTTGCGCGCAAAATGTGTGTGAACATTCTGACACATACGTGTTGCCATAGGTGAAACTACTGATGTGAGTACTGGCAATAAATAAAAAACCGGTTCAAAGCAAAAAACCGGTTTAAAAACCAGTTCAGGATTTTGAACCGGTTCTCAACTCTAGTCATTACCCACCCCCTTCACCCGCTTTCTTGTACTTTTCACAGCTGGATCGAGACACACAAATAGGAAAGTTATTTTAAACATGCATGAAGGCACCCTTGTCACCCTCTTTCCTAACTCTTGCATGGTCTTTACTGTCTTACTGTCTCACTAAATGAAATATCACTGTTAACGTTCCAGTACAAGCATTCAATGAACTGACACTGTTGAACTATAACCTGACAAAAATGACAGACTGGCTCAATTATCGCTATTTTAATTGCTAGTCAGTATGCAGTGCTACCATAATTTGCACAGCTGATGCTTGCAGCTGGTAGATGGCACCCTTGTTGTGCAGGTAAAAAAATATTTTTTTTTAACCCTTTCACCGCCAAAGTCGCATTTTAGCACCACAGTGATTTAACACCTATGTCACTAAAAGGCATCAAATCGGGGGTTATTATCCAAAGGCCCTGTTGTCTTAGTTTTGGGAAGTAAGGATAAACATTATTTTGTATACGTCACAAAAGAATCACCAATACTGAAGATGGATTTTGTTCTCTACCCAGGTACATTTGATGGAACTTATGGCTGGCGGTGAAAGGGTTAATAAAGCATCTCTGCACTGCCCATTCCCCTCTCCTGTTGCTAAATATTTATGATGCGTCTAATGTGTTTTGAAGAGGCCCTAATTGAACAACCCTGCTGATTCACATTTTTATAGCATAAGTTGACGTCTGGTACGTGTTGTCAATGATTTCAACAGTTGAGATATTGGGATTTTAGAATTCACTTTCAGACATTGTATTGTAGTACAGCTTATGAATTGATTCTTATTAGGTATTAGAGACCGTTCAGAGAGAAGAGTATCATTTTAAATGAAAAATTACCCATTTAAATTCAAAGTTATTTATTACTTGAACATAGGTGTTCAGGGGGTCGTTTTTCCTGTACTTTAATTCATTGGGCCCTTTACTCAAATGGCTTTTATCACTGGTTGACATTAGCCTGTAGAAAGGGCCAATAGTAAATGAGAGCTGTACTATAAATAATGTTCTACTGTATTGGAATATCATGTTACAGCTTACTATGACTCTCGAATGAGGGGGCCCTTGCACCGGCGCTGGTGCTGCAGCCAAGGGGATTGGTTGGCCTTTGGGGACCTTCCCCAACGCCAACTCTCGTCCTCAAATCCCTTTAGCCGAGAGAGTGGGGATGTACCCTGGGCAAGGCATCTCCACTATAATTCTTGCCCAGCCCGCCAGAATAGTATCTGCCCCCTCTGCTATCTGGCAAACATTGTCGGAAACGACAGACAGGCAACAACTTTAATTCATGCCATCAACATCCTAAGAATTCTTTAAGTGGGAGAAAAAGTCTTGTGCGACTCATATTTATATATGTCCACCATATATAGTACCCTCGGCAAATCTGCATTACCTCCCTTTAAGGTTTGGTGCTGATGCTATACTGTGTCAGTACTTTCTATGGTCACAGAAGCCGATGACCTCTGATCCTAATGACCCAAAAAGGGGATTGACCTAGAAAGGCAATGTTAACGGACGGTACAAGGGAACAGCAACCAAGTACGTTGACACTAAAAATGGGGCATAAAGATTGATGATGACAACAACGGCACATCATGTTTGACAAGCTGTGTGTGTGTGTGTGAGACTGTGGAGAAAACGAGTGATATGTAAGCGGACAATGTATATTATGTGTGTGTGACAGCAACGTATGTAGGTTTGATTTAAAAAAATGCTGCTCTCATATAAAAAGTCTGGACGTTATCACTTATCATATTTAGTGGGAATAATTATGGTGTATACAGGCATCTCTCTCTCTCTCTCTCTCTCTCTCTCTCTCTCTCTCTCTCTCCCAATAATTGATAGGCCTAATTATTGCGATTGTTATGTAGTAATAAGAGTGATCAAAGTAACTTTTGTAATTAACACAGAAAATTCAGACTAACTTAAACATGGAGAAACAGTGCGTGAGAGAGAAGCTCGGAAATTCCCATGCAAAAAGGCCACCAGCCTGTCTACATGTGGACACGTACACACAAACAAAGTTATGAACTAATTAAAGAACAAACGAATGAAAATAAAAACAAGCATTGATATTTGTAAAAAAGTAAAAAAATCAGAATAAAAAAACCAGCGCGAGAGAGAGTGAATAGGGGGTGGGGAGATTTTTGTTCTGATCGTTCTTCGCAAACATATCGCTTACTCATCTTTTTGCCTGCATAGATAATTCATCTGAAACTGTGGAAGATGACAGATCACAAAAATTAACCAGTTTGCCTCGATCACAGCAATGCTTGCTTTTGCAGATTAGTTATCTGGAGATGTGATGCCCACACACACAGAAGCCAGCTGATATCAGCAGCTAGACTTCCTTCCTTTAGTCCCTTGACCCATAGCCAGTGTAGATACACAGGCTCTGCTTGACCGCTGTGGTCGTTGGGGGATTGATGGGCAGCAGCAGCAGACAACATTCTCCAGTTCTGCCTCTGGTGGGCGGCCGGGATCAGGTCATTCATGTTCATGTTGGTCCATTCTTTGATATTGACGACGAAAATGGTGTTTTACGTCCTCTTGGTCTGAATCAGACACATATGGGACATTTGTAAATACAAATATGGTAGGAACAATACTGGAGGCAATGCCCGGAGGCAGTACGAAACCAATAAAGTCCCGATTTTTTAAAATTAATACAGATAGGTGTAGCGGTAACCACGCCTCGGATGGCACCGCTACAAGTATTTGCTGATGTAGTAGTATAGTATATTCTTTGATATTGTCGACTCAGTTCTTCTTTTGTCGGCCGCGACGGCGGCCCCTAGCTTCCACTGTTCCCTGGAGAATGGTCTTCGACAAGGATTCGTGACGGTTGACGTGGCCAAACCAGATGAGCTTGCGACGTTTAACTGTAGTCAAAAGGTGTTCTTGTGGCCCAACCAGCTCTGCGATCTTGTTGCGGACATATTCATTTGTCTTGCGTTCTAGGTATGTAATGCCCAGCAGTTTTCTCAGGCATTTTGTTTCCAAAGCTTGAATTTTTCTCTCGGAGTCAGCCAGCAGAGTCCATGTTTCACACCCGTAGAGAAAGATGGTGATTACGAGTGACTGGTAGAGTCTGTACTTTGTAGTGAAGCTGATGTTGCTTTTAGTCAGCTAGACTATATGCGGATAATTAGAGAAAGGTTATAATAAAAGGGGGTGGGGAGAAAATTGTTTAACAATGCAGTTCACTGGTTGTTCCTAGATCGATTGGACATTATAAAACGTAAACAAACATTCAAAAATCAATCAATGAAACAACAACAAACAAATAGGCTTAAAACAGACAAACAAAATGGAGAAAACGATTTCAGTTTGTACTACCATTCTTTTTTCTTTCTTTTTTTAAGATTTGTTTTTCCATCTCTCTGTGCATATACGCTTATGTAACGTTTTGATGTGTTTTTTTAGTTCAATTATAAGATATTTCCGATTGGCCAAGAACGATGCCCGTTGTTTTATTTCATCAGAGCATCAAAATACAATGGCTTCATAACACAGTGGTCGCTATATGGTGTATTCGCGGCAACGTAAACGACAAGGAACAAAGACAATGACATCACTGAATGGATCTTAAACAGATGCTTCTCGGGCATAGCTGCTGATGGCTAATACTGTTCATTGTGTTGGACTATGGCCTCCAGATTATATAGCCTAGCTTAATAGGAGAGGAAGTATCCACTATTATATTGCCAAAACCTGGGTTGAAATTTGTTAAATTAAAAAGTGGAAAAGCCAGCTGTTCAGCTGGACATCCCACTTTTCTGGCCAAGAGGGCTCCGGCTAGGGCAAGAACTGGACCCCAGCAAAGCGCCAGGCCCGGATGGAATCAGCCCAAGACTGCTGAAAGAGTTAGCAGATGAGCTTGCTCCTGCCCTGACGCTCCTCTACCAGTCTTCAGTGAACACCGGCATTGTACCAGAGGACTGGAAGATGGCAAATGTGACGCCTATTTTAAAAAAGGGTGAAAGGTACAGACCGGAAAATTACCGTCTCATCTCACTTACCAGCGTGCCCTGCAAAATCCTCGAGCACATCCTGGTCAGCAAGATTATGGGTTTCGCCGAGGCAAACAAAATCCTGAGGGAGGAGCAGCATGGCTTCAGGAAAGGCCGCTCTTGTGAAAGCCAGCTTCTCGGGCTTGTGGACGAGCTCACTTACAACATGGAGAGAGGAAAGCAGACGGACGTCTTGGTGATGGATTTCTCCAAGGCGTTCGATAAAGTCAACCACTCCCTGCTGGTCCACAAGCTCAGACATTATGGCATCACCGGGCTGAGATCAACTCCTGGATCAGCAACTTCCTCACGGACAGGAAGCAAGCTGTGGTTGTCGACGGCGCCAAATCGGAAACGATCCCAGTAGAGTCGGGAGTCCCCCAGGGATTAGTGTTAGGGCCTACCCTTTTCCTGCTCTACATAAATGATCTCCCTGAAAAACTGTCCTCAACCTCCAGCTAGGCTCTTTGCTGAGAACACCCTGTGCCATAAGACCATGGAGTCTCAGAGAGACCAGGCCTCTCTTCAGCAAGATTTGGACCGCATGGCTGACTGGGAAGAAAAGTGGAGGATGAAGTTCCATCCCGAAAAGTGCCAAACTATGCACGTATCCAGAAAAAAGACCCCTCAAGCTGGCACTTATCACCTTCACGGCCAGAGACTACAGACAGCAGAAGAAGTCAAGTACCTGGGTGTCACAATCTCTCAAGATCTGTCATGGGACACCCACATCAACAACACCGTAAACAAGGCAAACAAGATTTTAGGCTTCCTCCGACGAAATTTGAAGATAGGCTCCATCTCCGTCAAGGAAACTGCCTACCAAGCCTTAGTTCGTCCCACCCTTGAGTACACCGCTTCTGTCTGGGACCCTCATACAGCCAAAACCACCGGCAAGATTGAGAGGGTCCAGCGCCGCGCAGCTAGATGGGTCGTAAATCGCCACCGCCAAACATCCAGCGTGGACAACATGTTGACCCAGCTGCAGTGGTCTCCACTCAAGGACAGGCGACGCTCCGCTAGGCTGGCCACCTTCTTCAGGTTCCACCATGGAGAGGTGGCCATCAACACCCCACACCAGCCAGTCCCCCATCCTTCATCACGACAGACTCACTCACTGGCCTACCTACTTCCTGCCTGTAAAACAAATTACAGGAAGTACTCATTCTTTCCAAGGGCTGTGAGTGAGTGGAATTCTCTTCCAGAAGAGGCAATATCATCAGCCTCGGTGGAGGAATTCAAATCCCGGATCTGACGCCCCTCCCTCTAAGTTGAGAGCCATCATCTTCAACTTCCCCCCTGTCCTCACCTTTCCGTTGTCTCAACGGAGTCAACTCCATAACCCCCTGTCCAGGCCTCCCTCAAAAATCATTTACTCGCCCCCTCCCATTCAATCCCGCATTGAGCTGATCATCCGGGCAGCAAGTCCTTCATACAAGATCCTGATTAGTTGGAAACCCCCCACGTTGTAAGCCTGTCATCAAATTGTTGATGGAGGATGCTAGATGCAAGAAGAAGAAGAAGACTAATTGGCGATGGCCTCTGATGACCAATTGACGCATGCTCTCTCTAAGTTGAGAGCCATCATCTTCAACAGAAAAACGTTCAGAGAACGATTTCCAATAAGGCGTTATACTTTCGAACATTAATTTGGCCATAGCCTACAGCTCTCACTTTCCACTTTACTAATGGCCCTGACTTCAGGGCCATAATGTCAAATAACGATGAAAAGCCATTTGAGCAAAATACTTCCTGTAAAATTATGCCTGTCCAACACATCTTTAAATTTGAGTTTAATTGTAGCTGTGGGCTACTGGGGGTTTGCTCATACGCGTGCTGCCTTGTTTATGATGGAGATAAGAACATTAAGGCCTACTCATGCATGCAAGGTTCGCGATCTCTCACTTAGACACCAGCATTTTTTGGGGGGAAACAAAAAAAAAAGAGTACAACACAAACACTTGAAAACTTAAAAGCGTTTCCTCCATTTCTTGTCCTAATGGTTTTTATCGCCCAAGGTACATAACTCTTCAGTGTGTCACCCGCTGACCTAGATTGGTTATTAAAGTACACTACTAGATAATTTAAATGTAAGTTTAAGTAAGTCATAATGGGCTGGCACATGTATGGAACAGCCGAACACCCCCACATAATACACTGTTGGGAGAGAAAAAAAGAATTAAGGATTGGGTAAGACTTTAGTGATTGGGTATAATAACAATCATGTCTTTCATTACATTTCATCATTGGCCTCTGAGAGGCCAAAGGACAAATTACGCGTTTTCGGTTGTCTTTCGATTTCTTTTACGCGTAAATGACAAGGGTGAGAAGAAAAATTAAGTTGCAGTTTCATCCATTGGTCAGGTGTGAACACTGGTATGCTTTTAATTTAATCGGCACAGTGTGCAAATGCATCCCATTGGATAATTTAAGGCGGT
>JAGGCT020001708.1:0-22500 GCA_017654935.2 Phymorhynchus buccinoides
AACAGAAAACTTACACAACTGAACCCCCCCCCCCCCCCCCCCCCCCTCTTCTGGAATCCCATCCCACTCAGAAACTGAGAAATCTCCTCGTGGGGATACCGGGGTGGGGGGGTGTGTGGGGGGGGGGGGGGGGGGGTCTTTTGCAAAAATAGTCCCCCCACCTTCTGGAAGTTCTGCGCTTGTAACTTCCTCTAATCTGCCACTCTCTTTGACTCTGTCTTTTCCCTTTGCTCTCTATCATCTACTATCTTTCTGACTTATGGCCTTCTCCTGCCTTTTTTCAAAAATATCTTCCAAATAATTTTTCTCCTTTGAGCTCCTCCGAAATCAGAATGTGTCGGCTGAATGCTGAGGGGAGACCAGTGAAAACTGACAAACGGACACATACGTACTTTAACCATTATGGCCATATGGCCTGGGAACGCAGAAGAAGAAGAAAGAGGGAAATAGGATTTATCTTCATAATTATGTGGTATAAAATATAGGGAGGGGAGGGCATCTTGAGTAAAAAAATCACCAACAAACAAAAAACCACACACCAAAACTAACCCCATCTATGCTTCACTGAAAGACTAAAACAAGAACAATTTAGGTCCCAAAGTGGAATTACTTATGACTCCCTGGTTTCATGTCAAATTCTGTTTAAAAATGTCTAATTTTAGCTGCTTTTCTCTCTACAAAACTGAAATCATGATAATCATAATGGCACAAGAAACATACAATTCACTTAATTTCTGAGCATTTAAGTCCAGCTCTCTTATTCCATCCACATACACACATACATGTGTGCCCATTTTGAATGCAATTTTAATGCGTACATGATCTTGATTTACCATAGAGCACTAAACAACACATCGATGGCTTGGAGTCAAAACGGACTATCTTTAGATAGTCCATTGACATATTATTGAACTTATTACGAAAACTAATAAATTGTATTTAAAAAAGGCTGCTGAAATACAAAAAGCAAAACCGCCTTTTTATATTTCTGCAGTCATTGTTTGATACAAGTTATTAGTTTTTGTAATGAATCCAATAAGACGTCAATGGACTATCTAAAGATAGTCTGTTTTGACTCCAAGCCATCGAGTCATGTGGGCACTACATACAAAAGCATTTGAGTTTTTATTTCTTAAATTGCCTTTAAAGACACAAAACTTAGACTATGTCTAAGACTTCATTTGCTTACCAAGCACATACATACAGCTCTCAAATTAACAAAACAATTCGGTCACAGCACCAACTACCATCATTTTTATTAGGTGTCCCTACCATCATTTTTATCAGGCGTCCCTTCCTTTCATCTATCATATCGTCGTCTTATTCTATTCAATGCATTTTAACACAGGTAGTCAGAACAAACCGCTTCTTGAAACTGAAGTGGCAACATTGAGTTTGTTACTGTTTTTTAACAAAATGTCCAGTCCAAAGAGATATCACAAAACAACTGACCAGTACACAAACAGAAATAATGCGTCAAGAAGGAGTTAATATCACATGATTAGTGTTAATGAGCTACAGGTTTGCAAATTACAACTATAAGACATTAGTCATTAGTTATCACATGGCAACTAGGCTACAAACACAATGCACAAAATGAAGGAGTTATATCACATGGCAACTAGGCTAAGTCGTCCGATTTATAATTAATACAAGCCGAAGAACTTTTTGCTTCTTTTTTTATATAAAAACAAAAACAGGAAAACTGACCTCATCAACACATTTCTGAAACCATGAGCACAAATCTGGGGACACACACACAGATACACAACTCAAAGACACACACACACTGATATAAATGGGAAAGAAAAGGGAAAGGTGAAACACTCAAAACGTTTGAGGGCAAGTGGAAGGGATAGGTCAGAAGGGGGGAGTATAAAGGATCGGCTACACGTCAACTAAAATCGTACAACCGTACGATACGATTCGACCACGTGGTCTCGAAGTGCGAATCACATTTGTTCTTTGAGACCACGTGATCGAATCGTATCGTACGATATTAGTTGACGTGTAGCCAAGCCTTAAGAGAGGATATTCTTTCCCAACCATGACGATGAAAAACATATGTTCAGCTTTCTTTTCAATACATCATATTTATCTAAACTCGTTCAATCTGCTGTTTTGTGGTGCAGAATTAAAAAAAAATCTCTTTTCATTAGATCTCTGTGAATAAATTCAATCTGCTTTGCTTCCACCATCAGGGCAACACATTATGAAGTAGGTGAACTTAAAAATCAAAAGGATTTCTTATGCACATAGGTAGGTTGTAATGCTCATTATGTAAAATGTCTGCAAATTCTTTTAACAATCTGACAGGCAAAACACTTGAGATGATACGAGAACAAGACAGAAAAAGGATGAACGAAGGATTACAATCGGATTTATGTTAGAGTTTTCACGAAATACAGTTCACAATTATTTTATTTTTATCTTTTCTTTCTTTGGTTCTGACATGAGCTCAGGGGATTAACCCTTTCATTGCCACTGTCGCCTCTTGGCACCACAATGATTGAGCACCCAAGTCACTGAAAGGCATCAAAAGAGGGTCTGTTATCTAATGACCTTATGTTTTTAATTTTGAACATAGGCCCTATTTTATGGATGTCACAAAAATTGCAGATGAAATCTTTGCTCTACCCAGGTAAGTTTAATGGAAAGTTTTGGCTGAAAATGGCTGGCATTGAAAGTGTTAAGCGTTCATCTCCATATTCTCAAGATCAATTCTAAGACTTTTTCCTTTTAATAAAAATGACAAGCCCGAAATGATTGACTCAAACAAAAAGAACTTAAAACAAACCGGGGCTAGTTACTCAGCACTGTTGGTTATTAATACAACTTTTATGAAAAATGCTTTCAGATTTGCTTATAAAACTAAACACGTTTATATTATTTTAATATAAATGAGCTGTTTGTAACACAAATTATAAACAAAACCCAAAACACACTCCTCCTTCCACTTCCTGGGCCGAGGACACTTATGACTGAGCACTAAAGAACCAGATGCAAAAGAAGGGTCGGGGAACTAATAAACTAACACAGAGAGAGAGAGAGAGAGAGAGAGAGAGAGAGAGAGAGAGAGAGAGAGAGAGAGAGAGAGAGAGAGAGAGAGAGAGAGAGAGAGAGAGGGAGAGAGAGAGAGAGAGAGAGAGAGAGAGAGAGAGAGAGAGAGAGAGAGAGAGAGAGAGAGAGAGAGAGAGAGAGAGAGAGAGAGAGAGAGAGAGAGAGAGAGAGAGAGAGAGAGAGAGAGAGAGAGAGAGAGAGAGAGAGAGAGAGAGAGAGAGAGAGAGAGAGAGAGAGAGAGAGAGAGAGAGAGAGAGAGAGAGAGAGAGAGAGAGAGAGAGAGAGAGAGAGAGAGAGAGAGAGAGGAACAGTAGTTGAGCCAGTGGAGATTCAAATTCCATAATTATCACTGATGCATTTCACCAATATTAACCCTTTCACCGCCAATGTCACATTTATCCACCACAATTGTTTTAACACCCATGCCACTAAAAGGCATCAAATCAGGGCCTGTTATCTGAAGTCCTTATTTTCTTAATTTTGGGAGGTAAGGATAGACCTAATGTCATACATGTCACAGAGGAAATCACAATATTTCATATATATTTTGTATCTACCCAGCTAAGATTAATGGTATTTTTGGGCTGAAAAATGGCTGACGGCATAAGGGTTAATGCCAATAGTTTTCTGGAAACATTTACTGAACATTTCTGTCTAGCGAGGCTCAGGAAATAACAACAAAATGTGGAAAAATAAAGCACAATGTATTATGCTTGGCAGACTGAGGCAGGGTATCATCACTACGCATTCAGAAGTTCCAGATTCAAACAAACAGTAAAAGCTACCCCATTGAAAAGGGGGATGAGTCAGAGGAAAGGTGTGACTTAAATAAATCAATGCTTTTCACATTTACAGAAAAAAAAGAACAGCCATTGAAAAACAAACAAACAAAACATGTACAAAAGAAAAAAAACTTGTCATGAATGCTTTAAAAGACATAATACAAAAGCCGTAAATTGGTCACGCTTTAATTAAAACGCACGCACACGCACACACAAAGAAAAAAGTCTTAGAAAACTATACATCATTTTCATCGATGTCAAAATCTACCCTCACTCAAATATAAAACCAAACACAGTGAACATATATGTTAAAAAAAAAGCAGCTTTCTCACATACACGAAAGATTAGAGATTCATTCAAACGCCTGTCAAACTTACTACACTAATTCATGTAGGACACACACACTGTCAAATAGGAGTCTTGGGGTTAACTGATGCCATTTCAAAGTTCAAGAAAAGCTCTGAATGCTCTGAAAAAGCCATTGCACAAACAAGTAGTCACTGACTGGTATTTGAGTGATCCCTGATTATCTCATTGGTCCCTGTCTTCCATTCCCCAACTGCTAACCCCTTATGCAATTAACTCATTCGCATCGCAACGATTTTGAATTATACAAAAAAACCTCACAAATCACTCCAGCCATACACACAAACGAAACATACATAAACAAAAGGAGAAATGAAAGAAGATTACAAGTTTTTACTTCAGGTTTAGACATAGGGAAGTGGTAGATCAGACTTTTTTTTATATTTAGACTTTATATAGAAAAACTCTCCACACCAATGTGTTTCCCCCACAACAAACCACTACAAAAGCAAAGTCAGAGGCAAAATTGTGGTCTGAGGGAGCGAAGCGAGTTTAGAAGTGACCAAGGTATGGTGTGCACAGATTTACTTCCCTCGAAGCAAATGCATCAAACTGACAGCTATCTATTAATTCCGCACATATATGGCTGGAACGACTTGAATGAGTTAATTAACTAAACTAGAAAGAAACCTGACAGCGCATTATATCAACATTAACATCACCCCCAAGAAGAAAATGATTCGCAATTAACCGTTTCCTAATCGTACATTCACGATAAATGTGCAGTCAAGGAAGGTTAACCAGTACAAAAAACAGTATTTGAAAATACCCTTGCTAAATATATACCTAAAATAACAACAATAAAATCACAGGCATATATATATAATCTTGTATAACACCAGTATTGCGTTGCTCTTTTTTTTCTTTTTTTTACAGGAGAGCTAAAGCTTATTCATGGGAAGCAATCTATGATCACATTCAGTGTTACTTCCCTTTGTCTACTAAAAAACATCCAAATCAGACCTCAATATTGCCTGTGCCCGGGGGAAAATACTATGATCCAGGCAAACATGATTCTGTCATTACCTGTCTACCATACAGACCTGTTTACCCTTATAATGAACAACCTGGAATTTGCCACAGAAAAACCTTGAATTTGAGAAGAAAAAAACAGAATTCACATCGGTACACGACTCGCAATAAAACACTGATTTAAAAGGTATCTTGCGAGCGCACTGTGTGCACACACTCACACACAACACACATACTGTATGTGTCGCGAAATTGCCATGCTTCTTCGTGTTGACATGTTCAGTGATGTCGCTTACGCTGCCATGCGAAATTTTTAAGTCCACGTTGCAGTACTTGCAGTGCGCATGCTTGTCTCCCAAACGCGAACTTGTTATTCCTGGCACTTTCAAATACTTTTGAGAAAACTTCTGCTTCACTTTTGGCCGTTTCACCCTATCACTGCTGTCGTTTGTCGAAGATTTCTGGCGCTTGCCGCCTGCGGTTGACTTGCCTGACGACATGTTTGGCGCAAAACTACAATCTCTGCCAACAAGAAATACTATCTTTGGTTGAGGGGGGGGGGGTCCACGGACCAATGAAACATCGCGTCTCAGAACTACAAGGTTTCGGTCAACCCTTGCATCTTTTCATACAAACGGAAAAAAATAATAGACGGTTTTTTTAAATCCCAGGATTTTCAGCGTTCACCCGGAATTTATTATTTTACCCAGAATTTTGGCAAATTCCTGGGATAATTCCGGCAAAACCGGGAGGGTAAACAGGTCTGACCATATCACCATTCAAAACCAACTATATCCCCAACCACCATTTTTATTATTATTAAATTGATGCTTTCACAATAACAGTTTAATAAACAGAACAATCTCCAATACTGTACAATAGCAGCGGGCACTATTGTTTTTGTTTCGTCCGTGCGGCATCCATCCGTCCGTGCAGCGTGCATATGGCCAGACACCAAACCCAGATAAGCATGTGAGGGAACATTGCATCCGCTGAAGTTCAGCCCTGCTTACCCCTTTGGTAAAGGTCAAGATGTGCCACCCCCCCTACATTTCTCGATTAATTGTATTTTTCCGTTATTGCCTTTCTTACCATACATAAAGCTATATTTTTAGGAACATTTTCACCAAATTATCTTTTTGGAATACTAACCCTAACCCTACCCCCCACCCTATAAGACGGAAAAACGCAACGAACCACAACTGTGACAAATCGCGGTGTACTGCAGTGGGGGGTAGGGTTAGGCTTAGGGCTAGGGTTAGTATTCCAAAAAGGTTATTAGCTAAAAATGTTCCTAAAATACAGCTTTATGTATGGTAAGAAAGGCAAAAACGGAAAAATAGAATTAACCGAGAAATGCAGGGGGGGTGGCACATCTTTACCTTTACCACCCCTTTCACCGCCAAACTCGCATTTTAGCACCACAGTTATTTAAGACCTGTGTCACTAAAAGGCATCAAATTGGGGCCTATTATCCAAAGAACCTATTGTCTTAGTTTTGGGAAGTAAGGATCTACACCTTATTTTATATTGTCACATAAGAATCCCCAATACTGCAGATGGATTTTGTTCTCTACCCAGGTAAATTTAATGGAAATTTTCGACTGAAATATGGCTGGCGGTGAAAGGGTTAAACTTAAAAACATTATGCCCATCGATTTTTGCTGAATGCTCACTCAGGCTACATGAATCTGGTCCAAACGTTTACCAAAAAACGTATCATCACTCGACACCTTGCCGGTTTATGAGGATAAATACTCACTCACTCATTCTCTCACACACACAAATACACTTAGGCCCTTTCCCTCACCAGTCCACTCCTAACAAAAATGTTCAAATCGCATGTAAAGATTCATGAATACAGCAGTACACATCCACACTTACAAACACCCTACACGTCCTTTCAAACGTACTGCATTAAATGCTGAGAGAGGGTTGGGCATAATCTATTTTTGGTATAAAAACAGCTCGTTTCACGCGCGCACACCCTACACCCTTTTCTCTGTCTATTAATTATACAAATGAATGAGATTTACACATCACAATGCTAAACATTACGCCTTCAGTTCTTTCCAAAGCAAAACAACACATAAAGCACACTGAAAAAAATCACTAAAAATAAACTTTAAAAATTCTTTTCATCCAAAACAGTCCCATGATCCAGTGAAAACATACAATGATACATGTACAAAAATGTCCCAGGTATGAAACGCACTACCCATCAGTGTTCAACTATCAAAGCATTACAGTGGCAAACGATGGAGATGTGTACATATGCGCTTTTATAACAATGAATGATGCGAAAGCTTAGACACATACACACTCACTCAAAATTGCACGAGCACACGCACATGCGCGCATACACACACACACACACAAAGGTCTTGCAGCGACGGTTTTGAAAATCTGAAGATCATTATCGTACGTGGCAGTCATCTCTCTTGGCACAACCCCTTGAAGAAGAAATAGTCAAATAATACAACAGCGAAAGTCAAACTTGACTCAGTACACGTCACATCACCCCCCCCCCCCCCCCCCCTTTCCTTCTACTAAAACATTTGTGTTTCTTGAATGCGCACACACACAAAAAAAAAAGTGCCACAAAATTGTCAATAAACTAAAAAAATTCATATTGTTTTGCACTTAGTGTCTATCTATGGAGAGATACTGGCTTCACCAAAAAAAAAAAAAAAAAAAAAAAAAAAAATGCGTAGTAAAAAATACGAATACACACGTACACTCGCCACACCGAAAGCACAATTTGTTCAGATATCATGTGCAATGTGCACACTGGTGTTTGTAGATTTATGTAGCCCTTCTGCACACGTTTTAATGTCTGGCAATCACACTGCAGAGGGATTCTTGCACAATACTCGTAGGGTGGTGGGTGGGTGTGTGGCTGACCAAACTGTGATGATTCTGTACAACAGAGACATTCCCCAAATCCTTCTGATCCTCGAAGCAATCAACATTACAGGATCAAGGATCAAGAAAACATGCATCCCCCTTCCCTTTCCTTCCCCTTCATGTCCTAAGCACGCACCACATATTCATTCGAAACACACACCGTTTTGCATATTTCAATAACAATCACTACACGGACACTCATAAACTTACAAAGGTGCAGAAAATTTTACAGGTGAACCTTTCTGAAATAGCATGTACACTCCTATCACAATTTTTTTTTTTGCATTACTAACTTCAACTAAATTATTATTATGACCAATTTTGAATCTTTCACTTAAAATATATATATATGAAAAGGAAATACCAATCTGCTACTTAATACAACAAACAAAATCAGAATACTTTGACAAGACGTTAGACCCCTGCATTCTGTTCTCTGCCAAAAATAAAAAACTCAACCTGCGCTCACAAAAGCTAGTTTTATAATGCCATAAAGACAAGGAAAGCATCAGTTTAACATATCTTATTACGGTCATTTTTTTTATAGTTTTTTTTCACAACCAATCAGCAGACAGTTTACACATGACAGAACACACTCAGCGTGACTATTGGTCTTTACATCACCATCACACGCAACCAGCCAAGCAAAGCAACAGCGACAGAAGCTACTACAAACTACTGCTGCTTCTTTCCCCAAACTCTTTTCTCTATCTGACTAAGGTCCCCTCTCATTTTCATTCCCGTCACAATCTGACTGCCATTAGCAACTGACACATACATTTCAATGTTTAAAACACTTGCATCTTGCTGATTAAACTCAAGCATAATTTTTTTTTTTTTTTTTTAAATTGGATCAATGGGTGAAATTGTCAGCAACCCTAGTCTGATCTGACAACTAATAATAATTTCTGTTGAGGAGAATTTAGCATCAGCTGCTGCGAATTCAGCAGAATAAATAATCAAAATCACCAACTGGCAGTTCAAGTTTTCATTGCCCCTGACAACACTTGTACTTCAGTTACCTAGGAATGTTCTGACAACCACATAAGCCCACAATTCTAATTTACATCCCTTTTATTATATAGCTTCATACCTCTTCATTCACAGGCCGGCATGCTCAAACACACTTGCATGGACACGTGCGCAAGTGCAAACACACAAATGCATGGACACATACACATAGTGAACACACACACTTTCTCTCTATCTTAATAACTTTCTTACACAAATCTGCACGCAAGATACTTTCGGTCCAGTAAAGCCTACCCCAATGTCTTAAAAATTCCTTAAAAATAAAATTAGGAATTTTCCACCATTTGTTTTAAAAACATAATAATAAAATGTCGCTCACTATCTTTTGCATTCTTCCTAAGCAAGGAGAATGGCCCTTTTGCATGCTTGGGATCATTTGACAGTTACTCTCTTCTTAGGGGCAGAAAGTATTTGCGTTACCCAGTCAAACATGCCCTTTGGTTCACTTTTTGTCGCCATATTTCAAAGCATACAACAAGACATTAACTGACATCGTCCACTCGAAAGTAATGGTTGCAATCCATAATTTTGTCAGTTCGAAATTTCTTTAATTGGCAATTTTGTATCTACCGGAACAAGCTGCTGAAAATATTATTTTGGGAACAGTGCGACCGATTTTCTTACTTTCCAAGACAAATACGGCAAAAAGTAGGCATCTCTGCTTCACATACACACCCACCCACACAAGCACCACTGAAAGACTGCCATATTCCCAAATTCTCCTTAATGTTATTCTGCCATTATCTCCAATCCCATTCTATAAATCCCAATGTGAAAAAAAAAAAAGGAAAGGGGTGACGATGACAACAACAACAACAACAGTGATCACAACGATAATAATGACGACAACAATGGTGGTGGTAGTAGGTAGGGGACAGAGGAAGAAAACGAAGAGAGCGTGTCGATATAATAATATATATAATATATATATATTAGCCAATGAAGCGGAAACGCTGCGCTGATGGCTGCTGCTGCCTGACATCCATCGACTCCACGGGGGGCCAGAAAGGAGAGAGAGAGAGACAGAAGAAGACAGAGACGGAAAGAGAGAGAAGGAGCAAGCGGGAGGAAGGAAGTGGCAGTTGGGGGGAGCGGGTGGCAGGCCACATGCCGTCAAAAGTTGTCGGAGGAGGAAGGGGAGGGGAAGGAAAAGGGCTTTATCAAGTAGAGTTTCTCGGTGTCCTGCTTGAAGATGGGGTGCTTCTTGTAGTGCTCCACCAGCTCGTCAAGGTTGCCGAACTTCTGCTGGCCGATCTCGTACACATTGTCCGTCACCTTCACGCGGAAATGTTTGTTGCGGTTGACCGCTTTTAACACCACCGTGTAATGCCCCACCTGCGAATGGAAAGAGAATGTTAGCGGATCTCCTTATAAAATCTCTCCAAATGAACGCAATACAATAAACACTAATACGCGCGTGCTGTCTACAACAACAACCAGTGAACCACACCCAACCTCACTTCTATTAACCTCTGGCAAATCTCTCTGAAACCCACAAACACAAAACTGCACACACTCACCTTGAAAAGTTGAATCAAATCCCTCCTTCATTAAATACAAACTTCACCAAACTTCTCAAACAATCCCAAGCACATGAACACACATCAGGGTCGGACAGTAATGGCTGCCCGACTGCCCGGGGCAGGTAGTCGTAAGTGTCGGGCAGGTGGCGAACTTGACGACCTGCCCGCCGGGCAAGTGCAAGTGCTTAGAAAAAAATCTCACCCAGTTTATTTCAGTCTGTTGTAAAAACCGCAAGTCAGGTTCTAGGCCTACAACGCAGGCTACATCAACAATGATAGGCCCTACTATCACCACGCTCCCGAGCAGCATCACTTCCACAAAATCGGATAGCCATTTGTATCGAGCAAGACGATTGGCTAAAGAAAATTCATTATCCAATCAGAATGAAGCATACTTAGCCAGTCAATTGCAGACACAAAGCTAAAAATAGCTTTGTGATTGCAGACAGCCTTTGGCAAAATGGCAGACGATATTATGACAGTGCTTCGGGTTCCGACAAGAAGAAATAAAAATAAACCACACTGATGGGTTTTGTGGGGTCATCCACGAAACAGAAACAACAGAGTGTGGGTGAAAAACGGAAGGCTGAGAAGGAGGAGTATGAGAAGAACACATGCAAGAGGAATTTTCTACCAGAATGGAAGAAAGAGTTCGTGTGGGTGCAGTTTGATGAAGAGGAGGAGATGACGATGGTGTGCACAGTGAATTGGTTCTTGTTTGTTTGGGTGTTTTTTTCTTTTTTTGTTTGTTTTTGTTTTGAAAAAAAATTATGTCATTCCCCAGGAGCTGTGTGACAGGATGGCCAATCATGAAGACTCTTTCTACTAGCTTTTTAACTCATGGCACATTCATTTATCGGGCAGGTGGCTAAAACTGGGGGGCAGGTACAAAATTTGTCTACCTGCCCCCAAGGCAGGTTGCAAAAAAAGTTAGTCCTACCCTGCACATACAATCGTTCTAAACTCACAATCTACAGAATTCAACCAAACGTCTCCTTAACCCTTTGTGCACTGCCCATTTGCCCTGAGCGCGGGCTGCACTCCCAGACTGCAGGTTCTGAAAGAGAGGTACTAGTCTTATTTTTAAAAAACATGAAAATAACGACAAGGAAGCACTTGCAAATTATTTAAAATCGCGCAACTAGTTTAGCGATCATTCTGACGCAAATAGCTGCAGAATAAACATATTTTAGTCATCAACAGTTTCTAGATTGATAAAGAAAGAAAATGGAGGACTCTGCTTGACAAATTGCCGGGCGCAGGCGCTGGTAGTTGCACTAGGGCGCCCGACAATTTGTTGGGCGCAAGGCGGAATGAGCTAAGTCATTCAGAATAAAACAAAAAAACAAAAAACATCCTTCCAAATGTCTTAAACTTAAAGAAATGCATTCTGACTGCAGTATTCATACTTTGTTAGTTATGACAAACCAAACACATTGGACTCGTTGTGTGCAGAATCGACTAGTCCTTTGCTAAGTTCTCATACTGTGCTCCAATAATCTCTCCACTAACTTTACCAAACCAAAGCCAAGCTCACCGTGGATTCGCTGTCGCGGATGAGGAAGTCTCCGTTGTCGGCGTGGCGGGTGAGGATCTCCTCGCACTGCTGCCTGGTGATCTTGCCGTAGTACCAGTCCCTCTCAGCCAGGGGCCCCGACACGTGGAACTGCCTGCGCCCCACCACCCCGGGCAGCGAGGTGTTGGAGATGGACGAGATGGACTGGGAGTGCGGGGTGGAGGAGGAGGTGCTGGTGGTGCGGTCACTCTCCTGGTCGGTGGCCATGGGAGTCACGTAGTTGCGCGGAATCAACCCGGACTCTCCGCGGCTGTTGCGCGCCTGCCACCAGTCTGGGTCATCGTCCGAAGCGCGCACCACATCCAGTTTCTCGCCCTTCTCAAAGGGCAACTCTCCCGTGTTGGAGCCCGCGAAGGCGTACAGGGCCAGGACGTGTTCGGGGACATCCGGTTGAGACCCTACCCCGCTGTCGGCACCAGCAGCGGTGCTGTACAGAACATTGTCCGGGTCACCAGTCGTGTCCACATCGACGTAGTTCGAGGGAAACCATCCCGCTGTCATGTCGTCCTTCTGCCCCTTCCACCAGCCGTCGCTGGATTTCTCCATGACCATGACTCTCTCCCCTTTGACTAGCGACAGTTCGTCGGGGCGCTGGGCTGTGTAGTTGAACTTGACGCTGGCGGGCAGAAACTGGGCCAGCTGGTTGGTGGTGACGGGGACGTCGGGAGGATCGCTGCGTCGCCGTGTGTTGTTGCCATTCTGTGACGGGGAAGGGCAGGAAGAAGTAGGGGAAGTCTGTTGTTGCTGTTGCTGTTGTTGCTGTTGTTGTTGCTGTTGCTGCTGCTGCTGTTGCTGCTGCTGCTGTTGCTTGGCGTCACTCTTTTTCTTGGCCCCTTTCTTCAGCAGGGAGGAGAAGAGGGATTTCTGGGGTTTGGACATCTTGACGTAGTTGGATGGCACGTAGCCCTGGCGGTCACCACAAAACATTACAAAATTAATGTTAGCAACAAGCGATTCACCCTCTCTGCCTCCAGTGCTTGCACTTGCAAGGAATAGCATATTGGCTAAATATCATTGAATTAAGTTCAAGTTCGAGAAATTCAGGTTAGGTGCAACATGACAGAAATATAACATAACTGAAAGAACATTAATCAAACGTGTGGAACGAAATTATACTAACCAAATAATTATCATTAAAATTAATTACATCAACTTAGAAATGTGCTCATTTAAAACACACACGCACGCACACACAGAGAGACAGACAATGAAAGAAGAGAAGAGAAGAGAAGAGAAGAGGGGGGGGGGAGAGAGAGAGAGAGAGAGAGAGAGAGAGAGAGAGAGAGAGAGAGAGAGAGAGAGAGAGAGAGAGAGAGAGAGAGAGAGAGAGAGAGAGAGAGAGAGAGAGAGAGAGAGAGAGAGAGAGAGAGAGAGAGAGAGAGAGAGAGAGAGAGACAGAGAGAATGCAAATGATTTGTTCAATAAATCCAAGGCGCCTTATGAAGGGGAAGTGAACAAACGTAGATCAATAACCATTATTAACTTGTAGCAATCCATAATAATCATAATAATACTACTTCACCATCATTACATCTCCCGATATGGAAGGAGGCCACAGAATAATGCTTCATAGAATTCAGTCGGTCAACAACGCCAGGAAAAGTTGTTTACACAAACAGAAAACTTCAGGACAGTTGCCACTGGAGATGGTCTCTAATTCTAGCATATCATATGTTACAGAAAAACCTCTTCTAGTTGTATTCAGATTCTTTCACACAATTTTGAGAAACTCTGCTTTTTGAAGCACATAGAGCACAGTACACCTACCATGTGTGTGTGTGTATGTGTGTGTGTGCGTGTGTCTGTGTGGATATGTTTACATGTCTGTATGCTCATGCATGTGCGTATGTGTGTGCATTTATCCTCTTGTGTGTGTGTTAATATCTACTCACATGTTTTGCCCTAGTTGTCTTAAGGTAGAGAGTTTCGTGGATTTTCCCTTTTCCTTTTTTTCTGAATATGTGTTCACTCTTCACTTTTGATATTCTCTCTCTCTCTCTCTCTCTCTTTCAGGTTCCTTGCTCTGATTTCTACTCAGTGTCTTCACCCTTATTCCTCATTTTTTGTCACTTTTTCATCACACTGAAAAAAGAGCTAAGCTCTGAAATGTCTGTGTTATCTTCAATAAAGGACCTATACCGAACCTACAGCTTTTGTGTTTTACAATGAATAGCATCTTTGCAAGAGAGAAGCTTCTTCATAACAAACTAGAACTTCGGCGTGATGGAAATGCCATCAGAAGGGGACTCAGTGTGAGGGCAAGCTATGGGCGGTTTGGGCCGAAATGAATACAATTATACATGGAGGCAACCTCCGGCCAGCCAGTTTGGGCCAACTTGAATGCAAAAGGGTTAAAGGTAGCCAATCCCCATTAATTTTAGTGCCAGATCAAAGCCTCCAAAAGATTAAGCCGAATTATAATGGTCTTTCAAAAAATCGATGATGATACAGCTCTCATTCTAATTTTACTACCGTAATTTACGGGTTATAAGGCGGTATTTATTTTCTCCAATTTCGACCTATGCGCCTAATAAACGAGGGCGCCCTATTAGTGAACAAAATCGTGAGAAGAGAGGCAACGATTGTCGTGCTCAGTGCAGTCTACTGTGAGTCTAAACATCGAAAGTGGTAACGAGTCGCCGATACGACAAATATTCATGTTAAAATGCTTCAAAATCCCTATTATTGTCCGAGATACCGTAAACAGATGCCATAACCCTTCATTAGATGTAAAAAGCATCGTTGTAGAGCTTAAAATGCCATAATTCTACCAGTTTTCGCCAAGAAAAGTCCAAACACAACAACAGGAAGTAGCACAAACGGAAGTTCGATTATTTGAAAGGGGAGCCAACTCTTGTTTATGACAGCAGTAATGGCAGTCGGCAAGCGCTTACAGGACGCGTACGGGCTTCGAAGTTTCACTTTCTTTCGCAGAGGTGCCTTATAAACAACGGCGCCTTTTTCTTCAATTTTTTAAGATTTTTCTTTAACCCCTTCACTGCCAGAGGAAAACAGAAATTATCGATTTTTTTTTTATTATAAAGTTTAAAACAAATCTGTTAGACTCAATCTGAGAACATGGTCTAGAGATATATCCTTTCTGGTTTATCTAAGCCAAAAACCATCATCCCAGGCTTATGACATCATAAGTTATGACATCATCAATGACATCATTAAGTATGAAACCATCTCGTAGCCAGGCAGGGAAGGGGTTAAAATTGCCCTATTCGCCTGATACACACAAGCGTCTAATGGTCCGAAACATACGGTATAAGCCCAAAATTTGAGAGTAGTTTCAACAAATGAAAAACGCTTTTTTTTTCCAGATCGACTTTCATGGTAAATAATATTCTATTGTGGGCATCAAGCAGACCTGTTTGTTATCAGCGTTCTTGACGCGCCACCAGTCCTTGCTGTTGTCCAGTAGCACGAGGCGCTCAGACTTCTTGATGGACAGCTCCTGACCATTCTCCGCTGTGTAGTCGTACTTGGCGATCACCACTGTCTCCTCCCCCTCTGCCATGGTGGCCATGCCTCTCAATGTCTGTCAACACACACATCAAGAAATATACTAGGTTAGTAAAGTAAAAACTGGACTATAAGACGTACCTGTATATAAGCCGCATCCCTTAAATTGACAAAACATTAGGTATTTAATTTAATTCACATATAAGCCGCACCGGTTTATAAGCCGCAGAGAAAATTGTATGTGCACAAACCAACATAAATATAGAAATGATCCTATCAGAACATGAGTATTTAATGACCGGTATTGTTTTGTCTGCTCATGTTATTGGATTTTTGCTTCATGTTTTTATTCCATTTCAATACTGTGTAAAGCGCCCTGTAGCCTACATAGTAGAATGGGCGCTATATAAATTTTCCTCATTAGGCTGAAGAATGTGGACAGAAACAGATTTAATCATACTGATCAATGTAGAATGGAGAAAAATCCACAGATAAGCCGCACCAGTCTATAAGCCGCATGGACCAAAGTTGAGGAAAAAAGTAGCGGCTTATACTTTAGTCCGCATTTTACGGTAGGCACTACTATAATAAAGATAATGAACTCTCTAAAATGCATTGGCTCCTTTCAGGGCTGCCCATGACACCAATCAGATGAAACGGAAAGACACCAAGGAACAAACCAGAAACTTTCTTTTTTTTAACTCTTCTATCGCCCTGAAGTTCTTGGTTGTCCGTTGCATCTCAACCGACAAGAGGTAAGTAACTATTTTTTCAAGTGCCAGGGCTCCCAGGGACTCCCATTTGGGGGTCTACGAAGCACTAAAATTCTCAAGGACCCTCTAAAAGAATGTGCAGGGGGTTCCAGGAATCACTAGAAAAATTATTTTTAACATTCACAATGCCACTGGGACCCTCTGTCCCACCTCTAGGACCCTTTATACTGTAAGTGGAGGAGTCCCTGGGACCCCTTGTTTTGTGGGACGAGTGGGAGCCCTGAGTGCACAAGCATTGCTTTAACGGCAGTAACACTAACAGTGACAAAAGCTTTAAAAACAGACAAACACATAGCAGGGTGCTTGGAAACGAATGCCTTTGCATTTGGTGGGGGTGTAGAGTGATGTCTTATATTATAAGTTTATAATAATAATAATAATAATAATAATACATTTTTATAGCGCTTTACCTCAAATGAGCCCAAAGCGCTTTACAATCAATTATTCATCAACAAGTAGATAATAAAAATAGTATTTAAGAATGACACAAACCAGCAACAACGCATATACAAAGCAACTCTCTCTCTCTGTCACACACACACACACACACTAGCACACACATTTATCGACACCGGCTCATTATTCATCTTTCATTCAGTAAGCCATAGCAATTGAGTTGCACAAACTGACCACATACACCAACACACATACACAAACGTTAGATACTTGTATGTATACAAATACACTCATACACAACGTACGCACGCAGACAGACACACACACATGCATGTCTTGAGCGAATATATTCACCCATGGTGCTAGAAGAGTTTTGAAGAAAAGGAAGCTCCAGGTAGAGGAAAAAAAACCCACTCACAAATTACTTAATTTCTAGACTAGAAGCATGCATTGACACTAAGGGCATTAAAGAATCATTGCCATCCGCTTTCTTCTGTCCCAAGAGACGATTGAGTAACTGCTCTATGCAGAACATTTCTTGGAGCGGGTGAAGAGGCCAACAAGGGAACGGCACTCAGGTGAGGTAGCGGTAGTCTCTTCCACACAGATTGCAGGTAAAGGAGGACTGTGCTTTGTCAGAGGCTGCTCTTGCTTTCCTCTTGGCCCTACTGTCAGTCAACAAGCTGATCCAACCTGCAGCTTTCAGATTGTGTGGTCTTCTTCTTATAGCTGTTTGTTGCCAGATCTTGTTGCGAACCCCTGTGGCACTCTCCAATGTGCTGGGGTTTATAATTATATCCACCAGCTTCATGTTCTGTTTGTATGTATGTATGTATATGTACGTATGTTACATAATAATGTATTCGTGCATGCGTATGTAAATCATTATGTTGTGTTTGTCAGTCAGGGTTCCCAGGTTTGGAACATGAAACATAAAAAGGACCTTTAAAGGACTTATAAGGACCTCAATAAAGATTGTAAAAGGACCTTCGCCAACCTGATTGTATGACATGTTCATGATAGAATGCCCAAATGCCAATTGTTGACCAAGAGCACAATTCCAATACACATGGAATGAATCACTACGTCTTGGTGCGGAAGGACTCACACAGCTTGCAATGAATTGTCTGCTCCGATCTGTGACAACGACAACTTTGTATACTGCCAGTTTTGTTGTGAGAATTTGCTTAGATGATAATCAGTTTCTTTATCACTTTTTTCTTGATAAAATAGGACTTAACACTAATAACAGTACCTTTCAAAAATTAAAAGGACCTCTTGATGAATTAAAAGGATCTACTTGCTGAAATAAAGCACTTAAAAGGCCTGTTGACCAAAAACCAATTCACAAGGACTTAAAAGGCGCCAGGGAACCCTGGTCAGTGTATGACTATGTGCCTGTGTGCTTATGTCCATGCGTGCGAGCATGGGTATTGATGTGATTTGGTTAAATGTATTTTTTGTAAGGCGCCATGAGCAGCTGGAATGTGCACTATATTAAGCTTTCTTCATTATTATTGTTATTATCTTTGAAACAAAGATGTGGGCAACCAAGTTGATGGGACCCTTTGCACAGTTCCCCGAACAACAAAGTCCTTTGGGCTGTGCCCTGGCTGTGCCCATAATGGTTCATGTGCAGGCATCAGAATACCAATCCTCTGAAAACCACGGTAAAGGCTCCAGGCTGTGGAGAGACAACACTGAAATGAGTTCCGAACATCACCAAAAAGGCTTAATATAGTCAGAAATCATTTTAAAATGCTATTTAATAGAGAAGATAACAATGAATAAAAAGGTAAAACCTCTGACAAGAGAAGCCAACCCTCTGTCAGAAATTCTTAATCCTCTGAAATTTGCAGATCCTCTGACAATTCTGATGCCTGCATGTGGCCCAGCCTCCCGAGCAATTACTGTGCCAGGAGAATAATATGCATACTTCGTAACTTGGGATCCTTTAACAGTCCCTTGACCTCCATGGTCATTGGGGGGGACTGATGGGCAGCAGCAGCTGACAGGGTCCTCCATTTCTCTCTGTGGTGTGCAAGAGGGATCAGGTCGTTCATGTTCGTGTTTGTCCACTCTTTGATGTTGTCAGCCCAGCTCTTCTTTTGTCAACCACGACGGTGGCCCCCATCCACGGTACCTTGGAGGATGGTCTTAGACAAGGAATCATGATGGGTGACGTGGCCAAACCAGACAAGCTTGCGACGCTTCACTGTGGATAATAGTGAGTCCTGCAGCCCAAACAGGTCCTTGATATTGTTGTGGACATAATCGTTTGTTTTTCGTTAGAACTAGGAATGAGATGCCCAGCAGCTTTCTCAGGCACTTGGGATACCAGCACGTCAAAATACTTGAGTTGGACACTTTGTCCTGCCATTTTATGTGCACTATGTGTCTGAGACAACACATACATGTGTGAGTGTGTCACTGTGTATGTGTGTGTCTGAAGTTGGGAGAAAGGTAGGATTTGTGTTTGCTGTGTCACAGTGACAGTGTAAGTTAGTGTGTGAGTAAGGTAGGTAGGGGAGAGGAAAGGGTAGCATTTTCATGCAATTCTAGTGTCTTGCATGACAAAAAAATAGTTGGAAGTGAGTGCAAGCTTACTTTTTAAAAAAACTTGCACTCACTGACTCAGGCTTATGCATGGTGAATAGCCATATTTACAACCGGAAGATAGATAGGACAACTTTGCCTCTGAATTACAGGCAGAACAAACTGGATAGTGTATTCATATGAACAAAGTTTAATAATAATCATCAATGATGCAACCTCAGTAAGAAAAACTTAGCAAAAAAACACAAAACCCAATAACTTTGTCTAGTACTCTTGAGTTCATGTTTGTATGTTTTACTCTGGCCTCAAAACAACAGGCATTATTGCTGCGCCAGAATAAAGGTTCATTTCTGCTGAACTGACATCTGATATTTAAAGCTTTTTTTCGCATTGATTTCTGAGATTTATACAAAAAATCTTTTTTTAAAGTGTGCTTTTGCCAAGAAGACAGCCGTTGACAACAGACACTGTATCAGTTACAGTTACACAACACGTGACATTTAAAAGCCAGCAATGGATTTTTTTTTTTTTTTTAATGTGACAAAAAAAGAAAGGTCAGCTCCACTAAAGTGGCACATGGTTGAGCAATTCAGGAAGACTATCAGCGATTGAGAAAGAGCTCTAAAAAGAACCAGAGTGACGAAAAACACCCTCCTCCTCCTCGTTCATCAATCCAGCCCACCCTTTCCCCGTTTTGTTTCTATTTACACCCAACCTGGTCTTCTGGCACCCAGTGCAGTGAGGAAGAAAGAAGAGGAAGGGCGGAGGAGGAGGAAGCAATCAATAACAGTTACAGCGGCAGCAGAGAACATCACAAGCACCCCAGTGTGTGGGCCGGCCAGTGCAACATTACACACACTGTGGCCTACTGGCCTAGCCCAGCCAAAGGCAGCCAGCAACAACAAAAAGATGCAGCAAGCAAGCAATGAACTAATGCAGGCCTGATTGATTGGTGTGTGTGTGTGTGTGTGTGTGTGTGTGTGTGTGTGTGTGTGTGTGTGTGTGCAAATATGCATGCTCTATCCAGCTTGCTGCTGCATTGTTGCACTGCATTGGGTAGATCTATGTGGTTGCCAATGGCACTGGGGGTTTGCTGTCCATCACAAACAGGCCCGGGTGGGAAATGTATGACGTGTGCACGCTCCGCTCAAGGTCGGGTGGGACGGATTTGCATCATCTACCCAGTTTAACCGCGTTAACTGGGATGGAGAAACTCACTCTGACTCAGGCTTTCAACTTCCCCTAACGCGTACTGGGAAAGTGCACAAACACAAGTGTGTGTGTGTGTGTGAATTTGTACATGTGTATGTGTGTGTGTGTGCGCGCGCGCGCGTGTGTGTGTCACTGTGTGTGTGTGTGTGTGTGTGTGTGTATCACTGTGTGTGTGTGTGTGTGTGTGTGTGTGTGTGTGTGTGTGTGTGTGTGTGTGCATGCGTTTGAGGCTGTGCATGTGTGCACATACACACATGTGCCTGCTTATAAAGTTTGATACAAATACTTTTGAACTACATTTGCGGAGGGTCTTTTCACTTGCCGTTGAGTTTGAAAGCTTTTTTTTTTTTAAATAATTTGTGATCCCCCACCCCCACCACACACACACTGACACACCTTTTTTTCACATTCACAGTTTCAGGTAATTCATGAAGCTTCTTCAAGTTCTTGTTTCATTCTAACATTCCCATGTTGAAGTTCCAATGTACTTCACTCTCATGATACAGACAGAAGAACACATGCACACATGTATGCAAACAGATACAAAAAGGTCTTCATTCCAATTGCTGATGAAGTTTATGCTTAACGTCCTCTCGGTCGTATGACCATATGGGACATTTTCCAAATGCAATTTACTCTTGGCTCTTATAGAACTGGGAATACGCCACGCCCCCTCCCCACCCCTCACCCCCACCCCCCAAAAAAGCAAGTTATTCCAGGCCAATCACCACAGGAGGGAACACACTCTTCATCATGAAGAGTTCATGTCTGCTTGCATCCCAGAGAAAGGGAGATAACCGCACCTATAACACCTGTCAGACATGACAGGACGCAGTGAAGTTTTACCACAGCAATGATATAATATAGCAAAACACAAGTTAACCCGGCTAAAAATATTATGGGATAGTTGAGATAAGATTCTTTCATCCCAGGCTGCAAATTGCTCTTCAACCTGGAAAGTCTGCTCTTGTCTTTCGAGGTACACAGTCATGCTAACATTGATCTGATGATTGCCATAAATCTAACTGCACCCCTTCAGGACTTCACTGCCTTAGGTAAACTTCATTACTGGCCTGGGGATGCCTAGAAAAAAAAAAAAAATAAGAAGGCAAACAAAACTCACACTGTCAGTGATTCAGTTTTGACAATATTACTGGTTGATCCAAGTTCATTTTTCGCTTTGAGATCGTGGTTAATTGTATTAAAATCTGAATCATTGGTCTTGTTATTACTATCACCGTTAATGAAAAGTAAAACATATTGGAGTATTTTCTGAGGCTTGTCTAGGGCTGGTTTGCTTTACATTTTAAAAATTAAAATTAAGATAGAAGTGCCAAACATTTAAAGTAAAACGAAAGCTGGAACAGTGATGAAGAGATGTAACTCGAAAAACGTGGTTTGGATTGAAAAAACATGGATTTGGACAGGTTTTAGACTTTTAAAAAATCGCTGTTCCGAGAATACTCGTAACTAGGCCCTGACTGGCATTCTCCTGTTCCGAGTATACTCGAAATTCGTCTGGAATGAGTTCATGTATGTTCCAGTCAGGTGTGTCCGACAATGACGTTCAATCAACGTAGCAGAGGCGGACATAGATCTGCTATTCTGAAAAACTGGGCTGTAATTTATTCATAGCAGGCATTGCCCACGTGGGGAAATCCCCAACCTCTCGGCCAAAACAACTAACAACAGTTATGTTGAAGACAGAAGAGGGCCCCTAACTAAAGACTGTAAAGGCAAACCAATCCCTAAGGCTGTAGCACTAAGATCATATTAATCAATATACCTTGTAGTGCTGTACACACAAACACACTCTCTCTCTCTCCAGGGGTTGCGCTAGTGTTTTTGAAAATGCGTTTTGCTTACGCGACGTCGGC
>JAGGCT020001708.1:27500-50000 GCA_017654935.2 Phymorhynchus buccinoides
TTGCTTTGAAAAAACTTTTCTGTGTCCAATGTCTGTATTTGTGAAACTCAGAAACAAACTCAATTAACGTTAACTTTATGAATTGATCTGTGTTCTGAAAAGAAGAAAATAAATCTTGCTGGCTTGGAGTCAAAACGGACTATCTTTAGATAGTCCATTGACGTATTATTGAACTTAATATGAAAACTAATAACTTGCATAAAAAAAGACTGCAGAAATATAAAAAAAACTATTACCCATTTTATATTATTTGCAGACTTTTTTTAAAATACAAGTTCTTAGTTTTCGCAATAACTTCAATAAGTCAATGGACTATCTAAAGATAGTCGATAGTCCATTTTGACTCTAAGCCATCAAAATAATAAAATGCGCTGATTTACTTTTTCACCCAATGGGGGAGGGACACTGCCTATAAATGCAAAGACAGCTGTGTCGATCTGTGAAATCTCATCAGTTTGCATGATCGGCCTGCAATTTGACTGTCCAGTGGATGTCAACTTGAGCAAGAAGACATTCTACAAGAGAATGGTGTCCTCTTTGCACCAAATCGTAAATCCACAATAAAAGCAAACCAGCACTAAGAATCAGAAATAGTAAAAATAGTAAAAATCTTATGACGCATTTCACAGTAAAGCGACACACTGACATGCTGGATGTTTGATGCCATTGTTTCCTCTTTATAAATTTGTTTATGTGACAATATTTATGAATAATATATGGAAGAAAGTACAATAAAGAAATAAAACACACAATTTGGTTGTGTTTGTTACTTGTAAGAAAATTGACTTTGTGAGAATTATTTTTGTTTCTGTACATCAGTTTGTAGACGGACACGACTTCCCGTCACCACACAGTACTTTCACAAAGATCGCCATATTATGATAATATCAAAAAGCTATCAAATATGATAATGTTGCTTCAGAATGCTAAAGAAAACTAACCGTTGATGCAATTAAAACAGAAGATGTGTTCAAAATTGCTTTTTTCCATACATTGAACACGCATGAAGATCGTTGACCGATTTTCATATCAAGTCTGTCTACAATTTTATAACATACGAAATAACAGTAAAATGACAAAATCATCATAGATACATAAGAATTGCCATACAGAAAGCACATAATCATATTATATTCCACTATTATTTACTCGAAAATGCAAAAAACGACACACAAATGTGTCAAAAGACCACAAAATGCAGATTTTGATTTTGGTTTCTGATGTCCGTCTACGATCAGTAACATACGCAAAACATGTTACAAGCTTGTTGATTGGTTAAATTTACAAGCAAACAGCCAATGACATTGAAATAGTCACTTCATGTGACTCAAATTGACAAGGGAATGCCTTGTTGAAGCGCCATTTCTTTAAAGTTTTGATTAAATTTGATTTAATCATTGTCCATCTCCAACACGGAGAATCGTGATGTACAAAAGGATCGACACACGATGGGAGAAATTCTTACTGTTTTTGTGCTTTGGGAGTTATAATAAGCGATTATTTTGTATTATTTAGTATCTTTTATCAACAGGATGATGGTGGTTGGATGAAGAAAGAGGAAAGGACTGAAGAATCTGTGTCTATTTTTAGCATTCCGTGTCTATTTTTAGCATTCTTTATCGCAAACCTTTAACCCTTTCACTGCCAACGTCGCATTTTTGCACCACAATGATTTAACACCCATGTCACTAAAAGGCATCAAATCAGGGTCTGTTATCCAAAGATCGTGTTCTCTTAATTTGGGGAGGTAAGTATAGGCCTTACTTTAAAAATGTCACAGAGGAATCCCCAATATTATAGACCGATCTTTTTCTCTACCCAGGTAAGCTTAATGGACATTTTTTGCTGAAAAATGGCTGGCGGTGAAAGGGTTAATGAAATATTATTTATTATTTTTCAATTTTATGCCAGTTAATAATATACATTTGTCTTGAAATATATCTAGAGCTGTTAATTGCCAGTTTGTGAAAACAAACTCTTGTATGATAACAACTCATAGAATGATGTCAAGAATCAAAGAAAAGGGAAAAATAACAAAGGTACATAACTCTTGATTGTACCTCCTTCAATTTAAGGGATAGGGTTAGATTTATGACAAATGTTCATCCCATGTTTGTACTTGCATAAAATACTGTTGGTTTATGCTCAGGATCCAATTTGTTTAGTATAATAAACAGGAATATTAAACTGTTTGATTGATTTCATGTGTTTGACAGTGGTTTATTCTTGTGATTGTGTGAAATTGACACAAAATCTCTCATTTGGTTATCATTTAAAATTTAGTGCTTATAGTATAAGTTATACTTGGCTTTTATGCTCATTTTGTTTTCTGCCAAGTGCATTCTAAAGTTATTTTCATAATGTAATGGTAAGCAACACAATTAATTCAACTAAAACGCTTCTGTTTAAAATCCTGGATTTTTATAAAAACTAGGGGTACTGGTAGATTTACGCTTATAACTGTCCATCCAAGCCTTTGCTAGGATGGTTATAAAACAATTTCTTTTATTTATTTATTGTCATATCCTAATGAAATTTATGTCAATGGAAAGAGCTCGAAAAGACCTTTAAAATGATACCCAAGTTATCAAAATCGGTCGATAATTGAGAAAGCTACGATGTTTTAAAATGATAGCCTTTTTTACATGTGCTACATAAGAAAAAGTTGATCCACTCGATCGTCAGTGTGACGCGGCAAGAAGAAAAACAAAATGTCGGACATGGTCGGACTAGGCTAACACCTCCGATTTGATTAACCTTGCAAAGTACCTGATTATAAACTTACATGCACCAAATTTTGCACACTTGTAGCAAATTGGTTGAAACTACCATGCTATTAATTTCATTAAGATCAGATTTACCGTTCAGTTGTATGCGACGGAGGAATCAGACCCAAATATTGGAGTGCTTGTCTCTCGCGATCGGACGTCTTCGCGTAAAAAAAGATCGTTCCCGAATGACCGGGTTGAAGTCTGCTTCCAGAAAGAAACTCGGATGGTCAGCGCCAAGAATAACCACCAATAAAAATAAGCAAAGGAAGTGACCGTTTTGCACTTCGGCAAAATCGGGGTGAAACTTTTAGACGGGAAAGATCGCTGCGGTTTGACCCAGATTCTAATGTTCCTACCTTTGCTATCCCTTTTTTTGGCTGTTTTGTATCACCCAGAGACTATACTAACTAATCATAACAAAAATAATATAGTGGTTACATGTCATTTAAATGGAAAAGGACAAAAATGATAATGTTCTGACATTTTTATTTCTGATGAGATCTTCACAGAACGAAACAGCTGTCTTTGCATAAGGCACTGACATGACTGTCCCTTCCCCATTGGGAGAAAAAGTAAATCAGCACATTTTATTATTTTCTTCTATAAATATATAATTATTTATATATATAGTGATGTCCTGAGGCCATAGACCTATTAAAATTGAAAATGTTATATTGTGTTCTCCCCTGTCATGACAAATGTCTGATTAAAATTTTAACACTGGCACGCTTTGTCTTATTCAGTTATTGATTTCTGCAATAGTCAGGACATTGTCCTATTGATTTATTTTGTCTCAGGACAGTTTGTCCTATCATTTTTTCCATCCTCGGTACATCACTGATATATAGTACTTACGAAACAGCCGTAAAAATAAAAATTGATGACGTGATACTAACGATAATCAACATTCAACTTGTCAAAAATGTGTTAAGTTGTTAGAAAATAAAACAAATCCCTTTAAAGTTTAGTTGTTAGAAAATTAAAACAATGTTCAAAAGCAGGTTGATTCGAACACGAACTCGACTGCCACTTTATTTAGTCACTAGAGTAGCTAAGGCCCCCCCCAAAAAAAAAAAATTCCAGTTTTACGACCGACCCTAGTTTTTTGCCGCCGACCCGAAAAAGAAAAAAAAAGAAGTAATTTGAGCAAACGATGCAAGGGAAAAAACCAATGCACTCGGCGCAGTCAAGGACCGTTACTCGCGCAGACTTTTGTGACCCTACATCCGCCGACAAAATGGCGGGCGCTAGACACGCAATTGCAGTTTCAATGCCAAAATGCGATCACGCAGACACAGTTAACTGTTAAGTCAATAAATACGTTCTCATTATAATATAAGTGCAAAAGTATATACTCTGTTTTGTTTTATTGAAATGGATAAATATATTCACACACACAGACCGAACACAAATTGTAAAAAAAAAGAAAAAAGCCTACCTTAGTACCTACCTACCCTATTTTTTAAACTGATAAAACCTCAGACATTTTTTTTGTGTGCACATGCCTAAGCTGGAACCTAGCTTTGCTACGAAGTGTGTTTGAGTGAGCATGTGTGTGTGCATCTGTGTTACTGTGTGTGTGCGCGCGCGTGTGCATGCATGCGTTCATGCATGTACACATTGACATTCTAATTTCTAATTCTATAACCTTCCATCAAGCTACTCATTAGATGCACTTAAAATGTTATTTATTTAGGTACCCTCTATATCTCCTCTTGCCAAGTCTTGGACCCTATACCCTCAGTAAAGCCACTAAAGGGGTCTCTGAGACCCCTTGTCTTGCAATGACAATTGGGACCTCAGGCTCCTGCCCATGCACACACACACACACACACACACACACACAGTGAAACATTGCACAAGCATGCACATGAATTTCTTAAAAAATGCATGCATGTGCACACACACATTGGCAAGTATGTCTGCGGTGGTATGTGTGTGTATGCTCTCACACACACACACATGTGCGCACATGTATGCACACACATGCATAGTCACACGCAAGCGCACGCACACACACACACACACACAAGCACACAGTGAGTGATGTACCAAGGATCGAAAAGTGATAGGACAAACTGTAGGAGAGAAATCAATAGGAGTTAGGACAATGTCCTGGCTCTTGCAGAAATCAATAACTGAATAAGACAAAGCATGACAGTGTTAAACAAATTAATGAGACATTTGACTTGTCCTGACACAGGAGAACGCAATAGGACCTTTTCAATCTTAATAGGTCAATGTCCTATGACCTGGCCCTCGGGAAATCACTGCATATGCACGCACACACATACTCACATACATGTGCACAAAACACACATGTCATATAACCAGTAAACCACACACATGCCACCATGGGACACATTTGTCGTAGTAATCTCGTACTTGGCTATGATGCAGGGACGATGATTGTTGTGATACAGACCTGAGGGGTAAGACTAACTTAACTAAGTAACTTCAGTCTTCACTAAGAATAAGAAGTGAAAAATATTTATTTTAAATGAACTTTACTGGCAATTATTCTTTTTTTGTGTGTGTGTGATTTATTGACATGTAGTGATGTACTGGGGTTCCAAGAATTTATGCTGCGCAGGAAAATCAAAGACTAGATAGATATTAAGATAAGAGACTAGAGAGTAGGCTGGGGCTGGGCCTGGCTGGTCCGATAATGGGGCCCCCCCCCCCCCCCCCACACACACACAAAATAAAGTGTGTGTTCTTTAAATGTGGGGAGCTTTGAACAGCACCTTCAACTTCGAGGTGAACCTTTTTTTCTTCTGACAAATTTTCCCTGATGAATTTTCCTATTACGAATTTTCCCATGATTAAATTACCAATTACTACCAGAAAAGTAAATAAATTAGCTTACTCTGGTTCCCAGATACGCAGAGCATGATACCAAAAACTGAAAAAGCCTAAATGTTACAAAGAGTGAAAGAGTGATAACTTCGCAGCCTACAAAGTACAATTAGTACAAACCTTGCAAAGAATGAAGCCAACTTTCTGAGTTTCTCACATCCATGATCCAGGGCTCCCAGGGAGCACTAAAATTCTAAAGGACCCTCTAAAAGAATGGGCAGGTGGTCCCAGGGATGCACTAGAAAAATTATTTTTAGCATTCGCTATGGCCTATGCCACTGGGACCCTCTATCCCACCTCTAGGACCCTCTATACTGTAAGTGAAGGAGTCCCTGGGACCCCTTGTTTTGCTGGATGGTTGGGAGCCCTGCACTTCCCACCTGGAAGGTGAAAAGGTGAAAGAATTTGTGTTGTTTTAGACAGTGAGTTCACAATGATCCCCAGCTGTAGTGTAGGTGAAAGGGTGGGAGTAAAAAAACGGCTTCAGTCAGCTGCGGAGTGCGAGCTCTTGAACTGTTTCTGTTTCTGTCTGGATACGTCGCAGACGCCACTTCTGATGATAAATCGAGATGGAACTTGGAGGGCACATGAACCTAATACAGTAATAGAAAACATAGAAGGAGAAAGACCTAAGTACTGCTTACCCTGGGTTAAGACCATTAAAGTAAACCCCCCAGTTCAGCCGGAAGGGCTTCCACCAGTTCTAAGCAAGCAAAAAACAAAACAAAAAGAGAAATCTTTCTATATTCAGGCTTTTTGATGATAGCCTCCTGAAGGCTGAAGCGGCAAACTACCCTCCTGAACTACTCAACCAGGCTGAAGAACTAGGGCCTATGATTATGAATGATTAATAGTATGAATCTTTACAATGATATTATCAATATCATAGAGCCAACAATGCAGCTTCTCGAAGTGAGTCACACAAACTATGTAATGATTGCAAATAATCAGATATCACACAATCGTAAACACTACAGTTTTTGCTCCTGGTGTGGGTGTCAAAATTTAGGGGGTCGCCCCAGTTTGCCTGAAGTGACGTCTGCTAGAGCTGTGCTGCAGAACTTTCGTGTACGATGACTCATCCTCTGTGTACATCGACTATTTTGCAGATTACAATACAATTGTGTTTGCTAGACGCGTGATTTGCCAACTACATTAAAATTCATTATGAAAAGCATTATAATTTTAATACTTACCTTCACAATCTGATCGTTATTTTAGAATGCAGACACGAACATTAGATCGTGTTCATTTGAGATGTGCAGTTCCGAGTTCCGTATTGCAAAGGGATCAATAGTCAATTATCAGAAAATACAAACGTGATATCCGACAAAATGATGCACAACCACCTCCAATTATTTTCGAAGGTTCACACAATATGGTCTAAAACTACAAAAAAGTCACAACCCATCACAAATTTCGTTGATTTGGGAGTATCACCACCCAAAATTAAAGCCGCCATCTTGCTAACATTAAAGTAGTTCGCAAAATATTATACTACGAATTCATGCGCGTCACTCAGCCTTGGGAATTAATGTTCTATCGTAGTTTGTTTTTCATTAGAACTCCAGCAATCTGCAAACAATTTCTACGCTGATTTTCTATATAAAACCGTGTGAATGCCTCCTCTGATTCTGCTATCTATGGTGTTTGTGCACAGAACTACATAATAGTGCATTATGACAAGCACCTTGGGTTCATTATTCACCAGTTCAAGGTAGACAACCCGGTCAATTCATGTTATCGAGACTCATTGTAGCACACTTGCTACTGTGGAGCCATGTTATATTTTAATATTAAACTTTTATTTTAAATTCTTAAAATTAAACGTACTACCATAAAACATTGCATCACCGTCTTAGAATTAGAGCCTTGCAATCACTGGCTACACACACACACACACACACACACACACACACACACACACACACACACACACACACACACACACACACACACACACACACACACACACACACACACACACACACACACACACACACACACACACACACACACACACACACACACACACACACACACACACATAAAAGATGAATCCAAATATATATTCCAAGATGCTGTATCTCTTGAATTTTGTTCAAAATGTAATGCTAAGTATATGGCAGTTGCATGTCTCGCTTCTATAATATTGTTGTTTCTAGGAATGTTTGCATTTTGATTTTATAATATTTTAATTCTGTGTTTTTGTTTTAACTTTGTTCTAATTTAGCATCTCTCCCCTAATGTTACACTCAAATATGCACTTAAGCAATAACGCACCCAGACACACATGCACATATGCATATGCACTGGCACGCGCGCGCACACACCCCCCCCCCCCCCTCCCCCCCCCCCCCCCCCCCAACACACTCGATCACATACTCACTTTTCTTGTCTAATATCAATTTTAAGTGAAAAGAAGACGTTAAATTAAAGAACAACAACAACAACACACACACACACACACACACACACACACACACACACACACACACACGCACACACGCGCACACACACACACACACACACACACACACGCGCGCGCGCGCGCGCGCGCGCGCAATGACGCACGCACGCTCGCATGCGCGCGTCCGAATAGTTAAAACTCACAGATCTAGTCAATTAAAACTAAAATCTTTAGTGGAGTTTAGTTACGCCTATTCAGTTCCAGCATAACTCTACACGTGCGCTCAATAAGTGTATACACGTGCACGGCTTTAGGCCTACTAATACCGCAAAAAATGGGTATGGGCCTGAAAAAATGGGTATGGGCCTCAGTGGAAAAATGAAGTTCCAGACTAACGTAGCCTACTTAACTGTGTTACACTGTGTAAACTGTGTTTACTTCGTCCACTTCATACAGAGCTTCCACCCAGCGATTGGCTTCACATTCATCATCTCCAGCGAATCAGTCACATTTCTGGACATGCAAATCTCGCTACAAGGACAGCTCCAAACATCCATCCACTACAAACCTACAGACTCACATTCTTACCTGGACTACCGTTCGTCCCACACCCCAGCCACAAAGAACAGCATTCCATATTCTCAACTCCTCCGACTCCGCCGCCTTTGCTCAGATGACCATGACTTTGAAATCAAAGCACAGCCGGAAATGGTGGATTTCTTCCTAAACCGGAATTACCCTCTCACAGCAATCGAGTCTGCCCTCACCCGTGTCAACAGAATTTCTCACTCTGAAGCCCTCCAAACAAAGCAGAGGCCAGAAACAGATGACAGACCCATCGTCAGCCTACTGTTCCACCCATCCATTCATCGTGTGCGCAACATCCTCATCTCCAACTGGTCACTTCTACAATCCCGTGAACAGGTAGCGGACATTTTCGACCAACCGCCCCTCGTGACCTACAAACGTGACACCAATCTACGTGACCTACTGGTTCGATCTAAATTGAAACCGAGAAGCCAACATGCTCCAGGAACTTCTCCATGCCAAAACCCCAAATGCAAAGTGTGCCCATTCATCTGTACTTCAACACAGGTCCATGGACCTCTTTCGAAATTCAACATCACCAAACACTTCACCTGTCAGACTGAGAACATTGTGTACGTCATTCATTGCCTCAAATGCAAACAACTGTACATTGGTGAAACTGGCCGAACCCTTGCCACCCGCTTCAAAGAACACTTAGCTGACATCGTGCACCAGAGAGACAAACCTATAGCCCACCACTTCAGCCAGCCTGACCACTCCACATCAGACATACGCGTCAAAGGGATGTGGCTCCTGTTCACAAAAAACACAAACAACAGAAAGGACATGGAATCACACCTCATCAACAAACTGGGCACCAGAAAGCCTCATGGACTGAATGACAAACCTTAAGCCTCATTATATTATTGTGTCATTTTCATTTTGCCGTAACATGTTCTTGAACCCATCTACCCTCCTCCTTCACCCCTTCCCAAAACTCTTCCCCGCCCCCAACCCTCCTCCTCCTTTTTGCCACCACCTACCCCCCCCCCCCCCCCCTCCCACTTCCCTGTGTGTCCCGCCTGGGTTGGGGGGATAGGGGTCCAATAGCCACAGCTAAGTGAAGGAGTGACCCTTGTATACTGGGCAGTGTGGTAGGGTTCAATAGCCACAGCTAAGCGAAGAAGGTTCCCCCCACTGCCCGAAGCCCCCTCCCCCGGCGTGGACCTCTGTATTCCTAATTATTTTACAAACTTGCTTGTAATGGAATGTCTAGTTTTCATTTCCCCCACTTCCCTGTGTGTCCCGTCTGGGTTGGGGGGACAGGGGTCTGATAGCCACAGCTAAGCGAAGGAATGACCCCTGTATACTGGGCAGTGTGGTAGGGTTCAATAGCCACAGCTAAGCGAAGAAGGTTCCCCCCACTGCCCGAAGCCCCCTCCCCCGGCGTGGACCCCTGCATTCCCAATTAATTTACAAACTTGATGGTAATCACTAATGATCAATTTGATTCCTATCCATATCTACCGCCCAATACCCACCCACCCCCTCCTTCCCATAACCTCCTCCCCACCCCTCCCTTCCAAACACCCCAATGTATACCATTGCTTATTTTGCATTCCTCTAGTCCCAGTGTGTGGTTGTGTGTGAGAGAGGGAGAGAGAGAGTGTGTATATGTGTTTGTGTGTGCATGTGAGAGGGGTTTGTTGCACTTGTCTTTGACCACATGCGCAGGTTTTTTTTCTCCCAGAGAGTTTTTTCCCCCCTTAATCCTTTATTCCTTTAAATTTGTTTACATTTTTCATGTCTTAGACAAGTGTGTCTGACTAGGGTTTTTTTTTCTCGGAGAACTTCCGTTTTCCCCCTCACCCCTCGGTGCCAGGGTGGGGCAACCCACTTTGGGGTCAGACTTGGGTTTGATGCGCTAGGCGGCGAACCCCCCCCCCTCTATTTCTATTTCCATCCCCCCCCCCCCCCTTCTCTCTCTGTCTTTTTCATTTTTCAATTGAAATGTAATGTCAGCTTTTGCTACATGTGTTCACTTTAGCACGAGATTTGTTCTCTTCACCAAACCTCCCCCTCCCCACCCCTTAAACACAACTGACCCTTGTTTCCAACTTCTACCATCTATGATTGCGTACTCACTGTCCCCAACCTCTCTCACTTCATTCCCCCCCTCTTAGATGGAAGAAGTACAATCATGAATCGGTTAATGCATAATTATTATAATAGCTTTAATTTGTTGTGAAGTTGTGTGTCAGATCGACATAGGCATACTAGCTAGGCTAAAATATCAGATACAGTTATTAGCAGGCAAAGGAAAATATATTCTTCACAAAGGGAGAGAGGGACACCCGGATTATGGGGTACTGGGGGAGGGGGGAGGAGGGGGGGCTAAAAATAAGATGGCAAAGCCATGCGGGAAACGTACTCCCACTTCAACAACAACAACAACAACAACAACAACAAAATCGAACTCATGGGAATTATTTTTATATGGCTTTCCATCTGATGTGAAATAAGATTACATACATCACTGTCTCACTCTAAGTTAAGAGACATGGGAGACATGCATACCAGTTGTTATCCTAATCACTTTGACAGTAATGTAAGACTTTGGCAACTGAATCATAGTTTATGATTTAAAAAGCAATCTACTTTTATTGGAAGTAGGGGCCTACGTTTGTATGGCTTGTTATTTGGACGAACTGACACCACAGCCATCATCATAACCAGGAACAATTCTGCGAAGTTTTGTCTTGATCGATTCAATAATAACAAGGGCGTCGCCGAGCGGCAGACATGTCCGTCACCAGCAATGCCACGCACTTGCGACACCCCGTAGAGTGTCACATCCTGACACAAAATTGGAAGGCATTCTGTCTTCTAGTTCACGAGATACAGCTTGAAGAAGAAACATATAGCGCAAAGAAGGAAATTTCGGTTTTCAAGGTCACACTTCAAGGTCAAGGTCAGCATGGTGATAATTTATGCTCGGATGTTTTCTTCTCTAGGGTATACATTACCACACACAATCTGAAGCGCTTCTGTCAAGTACAAATGTGGAAAAGATGGCTTAAAACCCAATGTGTAGACCCCTACCACTTTCAAGGCCTACTGATCGCCCGGACCGTGACCTTGACCTTGGTCTGTATGCCACCATCAGAACGGGCATAAGCCAAAGTACCTTCATGCCAAATTTGAAGACTCTAACACTAACGGTGTGGGAGTTATGGCCCCTGAAAGATTTTCGGTTTTCAAGGTCGTACGCCAAGGTCAAGGTCACGACGGCAAAATGGTTTGCGCGGATGCCTTCCTCTCATGGTGACACACCAGCACACAAAATTTGACGTGATTCGGTCAACCCGTTCGAAAGATATCCTTGGGACAGACAGAATGAGAAAAAATGACCCTCCGATTTTCAGGCTCAGCGATCTTTTTGACCTTGACCTTGACCTTGATCGGTATGCCATCATCAGAACGGGCATAAGCCAAACCACCTTCATACCAAGTTTCAACATCCTATGTTGATCGGTGCCCGAGATATGACTAAAAATAGATTTTCGGTTTTCAAGGTCGTACGTCAAGGTCAAGGTCACGACGGCAAAATGGTTTGCGCCGATCTCTTCCTATTAAGGTGGCACACATTCACACAAAATTTGACGCGATTCGGTCAAGCGGTTCGGGAGATATCCTTGGGACAGACAGAAAAAAGAAAGAACCCCACCAAAAAAACACACAAAAAAAAAACAAACAGACAAACCAGCCCATCGCAAAGTCCGATCACCTTCGGTGACGGACAATAATAATAATAATAATAATAATAATAATAATAATAATAATAACGAAGGCTCATCATTCTTTACAAAAAAACAACAATTAAAAAGAACAAAATATACTACTAAAACTATACATCCATAGCATAGAAAGAAGATTTTACGTCCTCATGGCATTATGCCCTTAGGGACAAGTTCTTCTGGTGCGCTAGTCTAGACACTGTACACGACCACGTATGCAAAAAACGAAACATGAAGTTACAACAAACATAGTACAATATCACTCCGCTTATAAGGAACTCGAAGGGAGCCAAATTTTTTGTTCCTTATAAGCGGCTTTCCTTGTAACCGAACTTCGGTTATAAGGACACTATATCAATTTTGTTTCTTATAACCCATATTGTGAAATAAAAAGAAAGAACAAATAGTAGAAAACACAAAACACAAGCGCATTCTTCTGATGTTTTAATCAAGAGTAAAGAAATAAAAAACAAGCAATTAAATATGCAATTACTGCGCACAATTTAATAAATTGTACTTAAAAAAACATCAACACGCAATTATGTACTGATTTTTCAGCTCTATACATTAACACATCAACATTATGAGCTGTTTGAAAAAATAAAATAGAGGGTTTGAAACAAAAGAGGTTAGGGTTAGGGTTAGTATTCCAAAAAGAGAAATAGCTGAAGATGTTCCTAAAATACAGATTTATGTATGGTAAGAAAGGCAAAAACGGAAAAATACAATTAACCGAGAAATGCAGGGGGGGTGGCACATCTTTACCTTTACCAAAATTCCTTATATCCGACGTCAGTAGTGCGTGGGGACTTAAGAACGTGTTTCTTATAAGCGGCATTTCCTTATAACCGACTTCCTATTATCCGACTTTCAATCAGTAATAGCAAAGAACAACTTCGGCAGGGACCCAAAACTTGTGTTCCTTATAAGCGAATTTCCTTATAAGCGGCGTCCTACTAAGCGGAGTGTACTGTACTACTGTTTAAAAGTATAAAAATTAAATATTTTGACACTATAAGTATAACTAACAGATCAAATCTACGCACACTACACACACACGCGCGCTCTCTCGCTCATACAACCACAAACAGACACACACACGGAAATATAAGCCCCATCACTGATGTCTTTGGAAAAAAAAAGAAAAAAAAAGCAATTCAAGGGAAAGCAACATGAGAATGCGTTTATCGTCGGATTTTTTGCGGTCGCCTCCCCTTCATTGGTGCCCATCCTATCCTTTACCCCTAGGGCCCCCTTTCCCCCCTCCGGCTCCCCCCCCCCCCCCCCCCCCCCTCCCTCCATTCCCCCATTCTCAGATACCAGAGGAAGTGACTACTATTCTGGAAAGCTGGACGCGAAATATGTCGATAGAAGATGGTATATCCCCACTTTGTCTTCCAAAATGACTTTGGGACAATCAATAGCTAAAAAAAAATCCTCCAGCGCCAAAAGCCAGTGCAATGCCTCCAACTTTCAAAGTCATAGGCCCATGTAATTCACAAAAGACACTGAATGTCATTGTAAGCTGATTTTTCATTCCATTTGCATTATGATCAGGCTGAGTAGACTGATGACCTAGCAGCCAGCAGCCGTGTGCTGCGCGCGCGCGCGCGCGTGTGTGTGTGTGTGTGTGTGTGTGTGCAAGCGTCAATGCGTGCGTGGCGGCGTGCATGTGTGTGTGTGTGTGTGTGTGTGTGTGTGTGTGTGTGTGTGTGTGTGTGTGTGTGTGTGAGTGCCTGCATTGTACCGTGCATGCGTATGTGTGTGTGTGTGTGTGTGTGTGTGTGTGTGTGTGTGTGTGTGTGTGTGTGTGTGTGTGAGAGAGAGAGAGAGAGAGAGAGAGAGAGAGAGAGAGAGAGAGAGATTGCATGAAATGTATTATTCCCACGTGCATTGCGATCTATATCACATATCAGACGAACAGCGAGTGGGATGGGGAAAAAAGGTCAAAAACTCTTGTCTGATTGACAAGATTGTGTTTAGTCGTTTGCAGTTTCAGTTGTGTTACTTTCAACATTCAGTTGATGAGGGAGAATAGAAAACAACACAGCGTTTAGCCGGGTTGATCAGTGAATTTTATGAAACTGAATGTTACGGTGAGACTCAATAATGAGAATACAAAGCGTGAAGAAAGATATGTAATAGGCCCAGCCTACATAAGCTTACAGGGGCACCCTGACGGGTGAGTTTTTGTAAGAAACACATCGAGATCACCAGGAAAACACCCTTTACAGAGATCGCAACACTCACTTTGCTCTGGTTTCCTAGAAATCAAACCGTCAAATCGGCGATTCCTCCTTGGCGGATCGAGGTGCTGGAAGTCAAATTCACTGAAAGAGAAGGCGTGTGTCATCTCTTTTCTAATGGCCGCCTGAGTTTAGACCAAATCGTTTGTACGACATTTTCGCAATACAAGCCTTTTTATTTTTTATCTAAAGGAGTTCCGCTTACAACAAAGGAAATAGCTTCTATTTTTTTTACTGCACTACAAAAAAAGATGTGTTTTCTCTCTCTGTCTCTCTCTCTCTCTCTCTCTCTCTCTCTCTCTCTCTCTCTCTCTCTCTCTCTCTCTCTCTCTCTCTCTCTCTCTCTCTCTCTCTCTCTTTGCCTCACACACACACACACACACACACACACACACACACACACACACACACACACACACACACACACACACACACACACACACACACACTCTCTCTCTCTCTCTCTCTCTCTCTCTCTCTCTCTCTCTCTCCTCTCTCTTTCTCTCTCTATTTCACTCACTCCCTATATATTAATCCATGTCACGTTTATTCAATTACTTTGGTTCTCAAACACACACACATTAACCAAATCACACACAAATTAACATTAGTGTGTGTGTGTGTGTGTGTGTGTGTGTGTGTGTGTGTGTGTGTGTGTGTGTGTGTGTGTGTGTGTGTGTGTGTGTGTGTGTGTGTGTGTGTGAATAGTGATAAATGTGATATAGATATTATGCATGTCTTTGTGTGTGCTTACAATCGCAAGTGTGCTCAAGTAACTTAAATACATGATCTCTCTCTCTCTCTCTCTCTCTCTCTCTCTCTCTCTCTCTCTCTCTCTCTCTCTCTCTCTCTCTCTCTCTCTCTCTCTCTCTCTCTCTCTCTCTCTCTCTCTCTCTAACTCTATGTGTGTGTTTGCTATAGACTACACAGTCACGCATACATACATGTATACATACATACATACGTACATACATCCACATCCACGCGCGCGCACATACACACATGGACACACAGATACACATACACCACAGCATAACACTGACACAGGCACACACAAGGGCGCGCGCTGGCACGCACGCACGCATGCATGCACGCGTCCACTATCTTAAAAGCAATCGAGTATTCTACACACAATTTCACTTTATTCTAAACCTACTGACTTATTTTAGAATATAGTCTAAAAGTACTCTGCTTACAAATAGTAATCAAAACCTGGTCAGAACTTGAACAGAAATCTTGGAAGTCAGCATAAAAAAGTGATCAACGAAATACAATGATTGCTTTTTAAATGATAAGAAGTCTGACTAATATACACAACTCTTGTAAATACTTTTATCTGTTTGCTTGTCTAAATCTGTTCACACGCTGATGAAAACGTGATGACTTTTATATGTTACTACTGTAGTCAAATTCTGCTTGGACGGATTTTCTAAACTTCTTGAAGTTACAATGTGTTGATAAAATTTGGAAGTGATAGCAGCCGCCATTTTGGTTTAAGCAATAGTCACTGCTTAATGGTGGGTGTATATTTGGTTTAGCCACCATTTCAGCTCTGCTTTTGCTTTGTCATAGTTTCACTAAATTCACTATTATGTCGTTGACTTTTTAAGTATTCTCTCTCGATTCACCATCTTCATGCAAAAGGTTCTTGGTGTCTTTTTCGTCTTCGTCGTCGATCACTAGTTGGTGACACCAATGGCCCTCACGAAGGAAACAGGTCCACCAAGCTGCCACAGAGTTTGCCCGTCAGTGGTGTTGGGTTTGGCCACGCTGCTTGTCTGGGGGCATCATTGTTGCTACATTCACGATGTCTGCTCTGCACAGGCACTTCTTAAGTTTGCCTATCTTGAATTTGTTTTAACATATGGTCGTGTTATTTGTTACGTCCACTTCTCAACCTGATCAGGATGACTTGGTCTGATTTGGCGAGTTTGAGATAGCAGTCAGACTGGTTGAAGTTGTTTTGGTTGTTGTTTTGTTGGTGGTTTATTTTATTATCCTGATGTCTAACATCTATGATACTTGATTGGTAATAAAACATGTGTTATTCAAAGTTGATTTCCTTTCCTTGATGGCAAATCGTTGTTTGAATAATTGCAATATTTTTTGTTCTCTCGCTTGTCTAAATCTATCTGTGACAAGTGTCCATGTGCAAAGAAGAGGATTAAGGGCAGAGCCGAGGGGTAACAAGAACATCACTGTTGAAGAATGGACCATGTTGAAGAAAATGTCGTCTTTAAATGATATTACCATTGTGACCAGGCCAAATGAAAACCAACAAAAACTTTTGTTGACCACAAGTTTTCCTGTTATAAGAGCTGAGGTAAAATATAGCATTTTTGTTGGATGATTCTGTATGTGGGTAGACGTTTGTATATAGCAATTTGACCAGCTACAGTTAATGCACAGAGAATACAGTTTATAACCACCGTGACCGTGAACCATTTAAACTGATGTGTAGAGAGGTGGTGGCGTTGAAACAAAGCCAGGCGACACAGTCCAGACTGACCCTCTAAGCCCAAGTGAGACAGTCCAGGAAGAAATGGTACCAATGCCAGCAATGCACCAATAAGCCAGATCACCACACAAAGCGCACTTATGGGCCATTTGTTTGAAATACATGGTCTGTGCGGAAAGCAAAGTGCAACAACATGATCCCCAACAATGATCCAAGTCAGGAACACAGATACTTCACTGGATAGAAAGGACATAAAGCCAGCTGTCTTACAAATCACACTGTTGATCCAAATCTTTTCGATTTTGACATAGGCTTCATGAAGCAAAGTATCTGCTATATAAATAATGCCAACATGAAACCCCATACAAATGTCAGCCAATTGCAACTGAGCTAAGGCCATTACAAAGTTAAGCTTGAACTTCGACCAAACTCTTAATATTGTGATGAAACAAATCAAATTTCCAAAAATAGCTGAAAAGCTTATTAGCCAGAAGAAACTTTTATGCATTTCATTAGGTAGCAATCGCATACATGAAGGTAAAGCAGTGTAAGGTGCTGCACATTTGATTTCCCAAGAAACAGGTGGAAGTATATTTTTACAACACAGTCTATAGTCTGATGACAATACTTTCTTCAAATGATGTAGTTTTGAAAACGAAATTAAAGGCAATTCTATTAAAGGATTACCTTTCAGGTCTAAAGTAGATAATTTTGGAACATTACTGAAACCTGTTGATCCAATGGTTTCAATGGCAGAAAAAGATGAATTAAAATTACTCAAACGTGGTAAATAAATAAATGTGATATTCTCAAGATTATCAAGCAAAATTTGGCAGACATCCAATTGTTTCAGTGAATAATGGACTGTTCTTTTAATCGGATGTTTTGTAAGTTGAATTGGATTGTTGTTTAGTTGTAGGTATTGTAGGTTTGGTAGAACAAGAAAAACATCTGTATTCAGATTGCTTACCTGATTGTCAGAGAAATCCAGAAATTGCAAGTTTCTTGACTGAAAACTTGAAATGTTTGTTAGAGAACAATCAGAAAGATCCAGATACAAAAGGTATGCATTCGTAACAAAATCACTGAGAGACATTCCTGATTTTCTTGCATTCACGTATCTGACACGAGTAAAGCGTTTTGCTGGAAAATATCTACTGCACATAAATGAATGACCATGACAATAGCAATCTTCAGGACAGACGAAGTCACACATCAGTTCATCATCTCGCTGGGGACACTGACCCCAACCATCACACATATTGTCTCTGTGCACACAGACTTTGGAGTTGTGACATTGGTAGAGACCAGGACATGTTATGAGATCACAGTTTTGTTCATCTTCCCCATAAATGCAATCGGAATACCCATTGCATCGTGTGTACACAGGGAGGCAGTTTAAATACATAGCTGCTGAGCAATGGTAATGACTGTCAGGACAAGATTCATTGTTTTCCAGTGATATCTGCTGTGTGAAGTATCCAGTGCCATCCAAGATGATGTAAAATCTATGTACTGCATCGCCATCACTGGGGTTGGCACAATATAAACATGGGTTTGTTGAGTTTTCGAGACAATCTCTCTCATCTGAATCATCCAAACAATCTGAAAATTCGTTACATCGTTGGCTGTGTAATACATACTGACCGTTAGAGCATAGAACACCATGACGTGAAGGATGGTGACAGAACGATTCATCAGTGTTGTCTGCACAGTCCTGGTGAAAGTCGCACAACACAGTGTAACTCACTCTCTTGAAATCATCACCACATTTATATCTGAATTTAGCCACAAATTTTCCATGAGCAACTGCATAAGAATTTACAGTCTTGTTGAGTGATGTACAAAACCAGGTGTATTTTGATTGCCCACAGTAGGCTTCAATAAGATCAGTGAATAGAAATTCATGGCTTAAGTGATTGTTTGGCCAGATGATTAAAGTCTGTAATGTATTCATGGATATGGATTTATCTGAATCTTCATGAGACAACGTAACCTGTGAAGACAGTATGTAAGTTTGGGGATGCGGAATTTCACACAATGCGTGACTTAACATTGCATAATTATAGTATCCTAATTGGATTAAAGAAGAAAGCAGCATTATGTTAGCTGTTCTTGATGGCCTGTATTTGTATTGTATTTTAAAGTGGGTCATATGATAAATAATGGTTTGATCATTCCAATGACGTAGCCTACTGTACATGTGAATTATTTCATCCCACCCTGTCTTGTAGCCATAAGCTACAATAAAGCCATGGAATTTCTGAAAGATATGGAGAGAATCTTCTTGTTCTTTTCTGTTTTTTAATGAAGCAAGGAGCCCGCCGTTTGAACGACAATCCAAATCAAGGAACACAACAAACGACCCAGATTTCACTCTGATTAGTTTGAAACACTTGTTGACTGAAGACACCAGACCCATACACTGAGGACTGCTGAAGGGGCAGTGGCCTGTTTCGTCCCGGCCATCCTCACACTCCTGTTTCTGGTTACAGTGCAGATGGCCCTGAAATCTGCCATAGTTGTCTACTGAACAATTATACAAACCATCGTCTACCTTGTATGGTTGATCATTCACAGAAAGAAGTGCAAATTTTAATTTGAGATGAATTGCCCAGGGATTACGAAAGTTCATTTGGAGATTTGTTGTCTGAAAGAGCACAGTTGGTGAAAATGTGTCGATACACAGATGTGTTTCAGTTTGACGAGATGCAGTTGGTTTTGTGTAAATGATTTTAAGCTTCTCAAGATTACAATCCAAGACTGGAAAAAACGTTTGCTGAACACTAATTAAGATGACATGTTTAGTAGGAGCTGTTAACTCGTGCCTTATACATGTCTTTGGTGAATGCGTCACTACAATATACCCTGATTGTGGGGAAACTTGTTGGACTAACAGACTGATGCCGAGGATTGATGTAATATTAACCAAACTGAGATAGTAACTCACGCCTTTGATTATCAAACAGTTTTTGTCTGGAATGAAATAGACTTCTCTAAGACTGTGATGAAAACAGGACGTCTCCATATATTGTACCGGCAGTGTTTTGAAACAACTCTTTAGTATAAGAAACCACTCTTTGTTCTTATCATCACACCAGTAGGACAATTGCCTGACATGAGCCATTATGTATATGCCATGTGGAACATGTACCTTTAACTTACAAATGTTGCAGAATCTCTCACATCTCGATTGTTGGTCCATAATTGGCATTAGTATTGGGGGCTATTCTTTGGCAGTCTGTATGAGACCATGGTTGTAGTGTAACATTGACGTTGTTTTCACGTGAAAGATTTTGCCTAGCTGAACAGCTACCAATTGTATCACCAGAGTCAGAGGTAGTATTCTTTCTTATAGAGGCTGGGATTGCTGCCTGCATGGATGGCATAAGAAGATGCATTTTCCTTGTTGTTGTTGTTGTTGTTGTTGTTGTTGTTGTTGTTGTTGTTTGTGTGAGTGAGAGAGAGAGAGAGAGAGAGAGAGAGAGAGAGAGAGAGAGAGAGAGAGAGAGAGAGAGAGAGAGAGAGAGAGAGAGAGAGAGAGAGAGAGATCATTCAAAGCTCTCATCTTTCGTTTATTTCACAATAGATTACACTCACTCAAGTCGATGCATCTATGTTGTTGTTTTTTGCTACACTGGGATGACGATTAAAAAGCAAGCTCAGGAGCGAGAATTTGTGCAAATGTTATAAGGCTGGGCTTGTTCAAATTTGGGCGAGAGCAGGAGCTGAGAGCAATGGTTCATCAGCTTGCAGTTCAAATAACCGACAGCATATTTCTGCCAAAATGAAATTGCTTTTCCGCCGAACATCTTTTTGAAACTAAACTTAGCCATTCTGATGCTGTTTTAGGGCTCCAATTACCCCCAAAAAAGCTTCAGCGTTACCCCATGGACTCTTCTAGGGCCTTATGCAGCCCCAAGACCCCCGCTTTTCAGCTTTTTGTTTACTTTTCTAATTCCCATGCCTGGGCCAATCAGAATGAAGCAGTCATGGTTTTGAGCGGGAAGTCAGGGACCGTGGATTCTGTTAAACAAAATAATGGTCCATATGACCTGCAATCGCCCAAACTATCATAAATGAAATATGTCTATCATAAGTAGTTGAATTAGGTGTATTACACCCATTTCTGTTGTTAAAAGCTATGAAAGGTCGTTTATGTAAGAAATGACCTTGACCTTGTCCTTCCAAGGTCAAGATGACCCAGAATGGACAAAACAATATGATAAATGAAATCTACACCTCAAAATCATTCTAATTAGATATATTGCAAGTGTATATACTCTCCCCCCCAAAAAAAAACCATTTTCATCATGGCCGGACGGCAGCCATATTGGATTGGCTATTGCGTCATTCGTGCCAGTGTGCCAGGCAAGCACCTCGGTGATTTTTTTCATGAGAAACTTCGTCACTGGCTTTTCTGTGCACTGGCTTTAGTGAATCTCATCTTACCTTTGATAACATTTGCTAAATCTGACTGTTGACGTAAGTTCCTTGACCTTCATCATCCTGATTCCCACAGGCTACTACTAATGGCTGTTGACAAAGTATCAGCCAAAAATGTGTCCATTATGCCATTTACCTGTAGAGAACAAAATCCATCTGCTGTATTGGTGATTCTTCTGTGACATATATAAAATAAGGTCTATCCTTACTTCCCACAACTAAGACAATAATAATATTTGATGCCTTTTAGTGACATAGGTGTTAAATCACTGTGGTGCTAAAATACGTGACGTACATGAACATAAACTCGCGGTGAGGAGCCTCAAGGGTTATGAGAACTGTCTTACAGTTTCTTCTGAAAACTTCTTAGGATTTCCTTTCGCACTGACTACATCATTCCATGGACTCGAGAGAGATTTAATTAGCTCTGGAAGACTGCTCTTCATTTTTTTAATTTTTTTTATTAATAGAGCCTAATTTATGCCTGAATGTGATTATAAAATATATATATATAAAACAAATAGAGAGAGAGCAACCATGGAAGGGAGTTCGATTGGAGTATTGAGAGAGACTGAGATGAACTAATCAAGATTCAATGGTAGATGGCCATTTTGGGGCCTAAATTCAGCCAATCGCATTGAAATGTAATTTTTTTTATACCTATTATCATTTTTTAAAATATCGAATTTAAAAAAACAGAAATGCAAGAGCTTGAAATTAATTGCAATCAAAGCAAAGGAAAATAAACTCACCGAAAGTGAAAAAAAAATCTTGCACTGGCTTTAGTGAATCTTCTACCTTTGATAACATTTGCTAAATGAGTTGACGTAAGTTCCACCTTCATCATCCTGATTCCCACAGGCTACTACTAATGGCTGTTGACAAAGTATAAATAATACATGTGTACATCTATGCCATTTCCCCCCAGTGGTTATAGACTAATACTACAGATACGTGAACTACACAGAGAGAGAGAGAGAGAGAG
>JAGGCT020000170.1:0-28321 GCA_017654935.2 Phymorhynchus buccinoides
TTTTCTTTGACTCACTCTCGATGTTTAGGAACGCTCGTTAGTTATAGGCCTATGTGTAATGTCGTGTGTACTAGCGTCTGACTGAAATGATCTATGAGACAAGCTCAACGGAGCAGGATTTTGGTGATCGAGTTTTTTGATTACTTACATGAAAAAAACCCAAAGTGCATGATATCAATGTGGTCTTTGGTCATTGCTTGAAACACCTTGAATAAAAGGACTAAGGGATATTTCCATAGACCTCTTCAGGGGCCAGTTTGTGGATTGTTTTGCCCGATTTGAACTCAAAACCAAATCTCGTTCTGATTCTGAATAAGATACGTACCGTCCAGCCAAAGGTGACAACCAAATAGGGTGCCTCACAAAAGATGCAATTTTCAGTGAAATGATGAAGGTTTTCAGAAACAAGATGCAATTTCTGACGAAAGAAGAAGACTTTGAATTAGAAATGTTAAATGGGTGTTTGCATGTTGAGTTGATTTATTTAAATGCGTTTGAGATGCGGAATCGATCACGCATGAAGTACACCTCCACCGTCATGACGTACGCATCTTCCACCGTTTGCGTGTTTTTTTTCACGCGAGAAATGACGATACGTATCGCATCTCATGTTTGACCGTGCACTTAAAAAAAGCCTAATCAAACGCCTTTTCACGTACGAAAAGTGTGTGAATGGGAAGGTGGGAAAGAGAGAGAAGGAGGAGAGAAGAGAGAGAGAGAGAGAGGGGAGAGGAGAAGAGAGAGAGAGATAAGAGAGAGGGGGGGGAGAGAGAGAGAGAGGGAGAGAGAGAGAGAGAGAGAGAGAGAGAGAGAGAGACAGAGAAGAGAGACAGAGAGAGGAGATAAGAGAAGGAGAGAGAGGGGAGAGAGAGAGAGAGAGAGAGAGAGAGAGAGGAGAGAGGAGAGAAGGGGCGTGTTTATAGAAAGCACCATCACAATGGCACATAATTATATCAGACACAATTTACAAAATAAGATGAGCACTGAAAGTGTGCCATCAACATAATGTATCTCAAATACAGATTCACGCTGAGAAAACATTTTACTAATTAAATTTCACATGCTGGAGTAAGGACAATTAAAATACAAAATACACAAACGAAATAGACATGGCTCTCTGTAAAATAAAAATAAATCCCAAACAATCTGGAATATAAGGCGTGCTTGGCTAAGTTTAGGGGAAGACGGGGTAAAAAGCGCATGGGCGGGTAAGAAGCCCACCCCAATTATCTCATTGAAATGAAGCAAATTTCAGTCTCATTTTGCCCATGAGACGAGCGTTAATGTCTAGCATTCGTCTCATGGGCAAAATTTGACTGAAATTAATTTTCTTTATTTCATGAGATAATTTGGGTTGGCTTCTTACCCGCCCATGCGCTTTTAACCCCGTCCTTCCCCTACGTCATAGTTTATTTTTAGTTCCTTTACTCTAGGTGTAATCTTTAGGCCAATTGTTGTTGACTAACAATAAAAGACAGTTGAGCATAGAGCCTGTTTCAAAGGATAATAAATAAGACTTCAAAACAAGAAGAATTTTCACGAATGAATGAAAATTCATTTAACGTACTCGCGTGGGGAAACAGACAAATATGGGACCATTTATAAGATATAAAGATGTGTATATGAGAACGATTCCTGGGAGGAAGTGCCACTCCAGGAAAGTTCCGATGTAAAAAAAAACCCCAATACAGAGTTATATATTGATCACGAATGTGCACGACTCTCAGTCTGCTTACTTTTACTTTCATGACTCCTACCAAAAGTCGGAGTGTGGCTGCCCACGTGGCGGGGGTAATCAAAAAAAAAAACGGTCACGCACGTATAATGTTCTCATCCCTAGCGGCTGAAACAAATGCATTTGTACCATAGTGTTGGGATGATCCCTGTAGTCTCTTAATTAATCCAGGGTACAACAACAACAACAACGATTTTATGACAAGAACCCTAGGCTGATCCTACCCCTATCCCTTTCACGAGGAACGGCAACATGTTGCTTATCAAGTGGAAAGTGTCAATGTGCAAAATCTGATTTTGTTGGGTGTATAAACAACAACTTTGCCGACTGTTCTTGATCGCTAATATACGATTTTGGGGAGAGTACAAAATGGGGGAGAGCACTTCGGTGAAAATTAGAGTTGCTTACCTCCATTACTCGGTGAAATACCAAAGTCAAAAGTCAAAGTAAGTTTATTTAGAAAACACCCAGAGGGCACATGAAAAATGTTACACATCAAAATGTAACCAATACAATAACACAATTCGCTTAGAATCAATAAAGACAGAAACACAACGGCATAACATCAAATCAAATCAAATCAACTTTTATTTCAAAAAACCCTGGGGGCACAAGAAAATGCATACACGTACCATTCACACCTGCGGCATCAAACATTACAAACAATAGCCCAAAAGACCCCATAACAGTACACATCAACATAGTATTACATAGGCTCCAAAACAAAAACAACAACAAAAACCAACAAAAACACTTTTTTTTTTAACAGTACTCATCACCATATAGGACAGGCACATTATACCATCATGCACAGATTACACCTTCATACACACACACACACCCCACACACACACACACACACACATACACATGCACAACACAGTTGCTGGAATTTCACATATGAATCCTTTTTTTTAAACCGCTAATTAACTTATCTCCATTAACAAAATATTGACATATGAAACAAGACAAGAAACAATTAGGACATAAACTCAGACATGGTGACCAAGATGTGTGAATAATAGAAGAAGAAGAAGAAGAAAAAAAAAAAAAAAAAAAAGGCATATAAACTGTCACACACACCCTAACATCCGCACACATAGCACCAGTTTTACTAAACACCCAAACCATAGTAACAATGCAACAATGGCGTCGAAGCTATAAAAGCCGCATAATGCGAGTCAGCGACTTGCCCAAAAAAAAATGTATAGAGAAAAATTAGGGGTGGTCAGAGGCCACAAACTGATAAAACTTGCAAATTGTGACGTAGAAATAAAAATGACATCAATTTTAGAATGACGCACGGTGTTCTAAGTGCTGTATGTCTGCTCTCAAAAACACACACGAGGGCGAGAGCTGGGGATCTACCCGATGGTAGAGTAGCTTCCCCTGTTTGACCGATTGAATTAGGACAAGATCACTCCCACACACCATGAAATTACAACCCTTTAATTATTTCCGAACAATTCCTATTAAAATCTCCAGGCTCAAACTCCAAAAAAAAAGAAAAAAGGAAGCAGGCGAATTGTGTGAGCAGTGGGAAGGGAGGGAGATAGAGAGGGAGAAGGAGGATGGACAGGGATAGAGAGAAGGCATAACTAGACGGACAAACAGACACGGATAACACGACAGTTTTTAGATGAATAATCAGAAACAAACGTGTGGGTTTTTTTTAAACAATCAAAATCTAAACAACAATTTCGTATTCGTTTATCCAACTAATTTCAAAAATCATTTCGCAACTCGAATGCTTTTTGCAGCATAGTATGCACACACTGCAACAATGTTTGTTGTTTTGTTTATTTTTGTTGATAGTGTGGCCTTGTTTTATTTGTTTGTTTGTTTTGTTTATCCTTTTTTTATATCTCCTCCTTGTTTTCTTTTTCAGCTTCTTCTTCTTCTTCTTCTCTTCTTCTTCTTCTTCTTCTTCTTCTTCTTATTCTTCTTTTCTTATTCTTCTTCTTCTTCTTCTTCTTCTCTGCTTCTTCTTCTTTTCTTCTTCTTCTTCTTCTTCTTCTTTCTTCTTCTTCTTCTTCTTCTTCTTCTTCTTCTCCTTCTTCTCTTTCTTCTTCGTCTTCTTCTTCTTCTTCTATCTTCTTCTTCTTCTTCTTCTTCGTTTCTTCTTCTTCTTCTTCTTCTTCTTCTTTCTTCTTCTTCTTCTTCTTTCTTCTTCTTTTCTTCTTTCTTCTTCTTCTTCTTCTTCGTCTTCTTCTTCTTCTGTCTTCTTGTTATTCTTCTTGTTCTTCTTTTCCTTCTTGTTCTTCCTTGTTCTTCTCTTCTTAAGCTTCTTCTTCTCTTCTTTCCTCTTCTTCTCGTCTTCGTGCTTCTTCTTCTTCTGGCTTTTCCTTCTTCTTCGTCTCTCTTTCTTCTTTCTGTCTTCTTTTTTTTCTTCTTCTTCTTCTTCTTCTTTGTCTTCTTCTTCTTCATCGTTTCTTCTTGCTTCTTCTTCTTCTTCTCTTCTTCTTTCTTCTTCTTCTTCTTTCTTCTTCTTCTTCTCTTCGTCTTCTTCTTCTTTTCTTTTTCCTTCTTCTTTTTCTTCTTCTTCTTTCTTCTTCTTCTTTTTTTTTCTTCTTCTTCTTCTTCTTCTTTTTCTTCTTCGTCTTCTTCTTCGTCTTCTTCTTCTTCTCTTCTTCTTCTTCTTCTTCTTCTTCTTCCACCTGATCCTCACACTTCTAGTAGCCTAGAATGCAGACTGAAAGACAGCCATTTGTCCCCTCTCAACCCATGAGAAAAGACTCTTAGATTAGTCAAAAGATGTCTTTTCTTTGCTCTGAATGCTTAGCTAGTGTTGTGAAACTATAATGAAGGACAACTCTGCCCTATTTTGCTGTCTCTATAATTAGGTTGTTGATTTATACCGTGAAAAGTTTGTTGCAGATTTTTATTATTGTTGGGTTGTTGTTTTATTTGTTTGTTGTGGGTTTTTTTTAAACAGCTACGAAGCAAAACTGAGTGAACCTGGTAATGTTTTGAATGAATTCTGTTCTGGACTATCTATCAGACTATGATAACACGACAACGTATGAAAAGCAGGCCCTAGGATGCCTAAAATTTGCATGTGGATAGATACTAAGAATATATAAGCGAAGTTTGCAAATAAAGATTATAGGTAAACGGTCAAGGTCACTGTAGCCGAAAATGCTGCTGAATACCTGGCACGGTAATGAATGTACATAGGATGCTAAAATTTTGCATGCGGATAGGTACTAAAACTATGTAGTTCATGTTAAAAAATGAAGATCATAACTCAAAGGTCAAGGTCATTTGCACCAAAAATGCCTGCTGAGCACCTGGCACAATAATGATTGAACGAAGGAAACTAGGATGCTCAAAATTTGCATGCAGATAGGTACTAAGAATATCTTGACCAAAATTAAAAAATGAAGGTCAAAGGTCATAAGTCAAGGTCACTGGAAGCCGAAAATGCTGCTGAGCACCTGGCACAATAACGATTGAACGGAGGAAACTAGGATGCTCAAAATTTGCATGCAGACAGGTACTAAGAAATATCTTCACCAAATTAAAAAAATGAAGGTCAAAGGTCCACAAAGTCAAGGTCACTGGAGCCGAAAATGCTGCCAAGCACCGGCACAATAACGATAGAATGGAGGAAACTAGGATGCTCAAAATTTGCATGCAGATAGGTACTAGGAATATCTTCATCAAATTCAAAGATGAAGGTCAAAGGTCATAAGTCAAGGTCACTGGAGCCAAAAATGCTGCTGAACACCTGGGACGGTAATGGATGTACATAGGATACTCAAATTTTGCATGTGGATAGGTACTAAAACTATCTAGTTAATGCTAAAAAAATGAAGGTCAAAGGTCAAGGTCATTTGCGCTGAAAATGCTGCTGAACACCTGGCACAATAATGACTGAACGTAGGAAAACTAGGATGCTCAAAATTTGCATGCAGATAGGTACTAAGAATATCTTCACCAAAGTCAAAGATGAAGGTCAAAGGTCATAAGTCAAGGTCACTGGAGCTGAAAATGCTGCTGAGCCTGGCACAATAACGATTGAACGGAGGAAACTAGGATGCTCAAAATTTGCATGCAGACAGGTACTAGAAATATCTTCACCAAATTAAAAAATGAAAGTCAAAGGTCACAAGGTCAAGGTTACTGGAGCCGAAAATGCTGCCAAGCACCTGGCACAATATTTGATAGAATGGAGGAAACTAGGATGCTCAAAATTTGCATGCAGATAGGTACTAGGAATATCTTCATCAAATTCAAAGATGAAGGTCAAAAGTCATAAGTCAAGGTCACTGGAGCCAAAAATGCTGCTGAACACCTGGCACGGTAATGGATGTACAGAGGATACTCAAATTTTGCATGTGGATAGGTACTAAAACTATCTAGTTAATGTTAAAAAATGAAGGTCATAAGTCAAAGGTCAAGGTCATTTGCGCTGAAAATGCTGCTGAGCACCTGGCACAATAACGTTTGAACGGAGGAAACTAGGATGCTCAAAATGTGCATGCAGATAGGTACTAAGAATATCTTCACCAAAATCAAAGATGAAGGTCAAAGGTCATAAGTCAAGGTCACTGGAGCCGAAAATGCTGCCAGGCACCTGGCACAATAACGATTGAACTGAGGAAACTAAGATGCTCAATATTTGCATGCAGATAGGTACTAGGAATATCTTCACCAAATTCAATGAAGATCAAAGGTCATAAGTCAAGGTCACTGGAACCGAAAATGCTACTGCACAGCTGGCATGATAACGTTTGAGCGGAGGCACCTATGAGGCTCACTTTTGGCAAGTGGATAGGTACTAAGGATATCTAGGCCAAGCTAAAAATTGAAGATCATAGACCAAAGGTCAAGGTCACAAGAGCCAAAAATACTGCTGAGCCCCTGGCATGATGATGTTTGAATGAAGGGATCTAGAACCCTCAAATATTACATGCTGATAGGTTCTAATGGTATCTAGGCCAAGTTCGAAATTGAACATTATAGGTCAAAGGTCAAGGTCACTGGAGCCGAAAATGCTGCTGAACACCTGGCATGGTAACGGAGGAGCCTAGGATGCTCACATTTTGCATGCTGATAGGTACTAAAGATATCTAGGCCATGACAAAAAGTGAAGTTCATAGGTCAAATGTCAAGGTCACTGGCACTGAAAATGCTGCCAAACACCTGGCACAACAATGATGGGAACAAAGGAAACTAGGACGCTCAAAATTTGCATGCAGATAGGAACTAAGAATATCTTCACCAAATTCAAAAATGAAGGTCAAAGGTAATAAGTAAAGGTCTCTGGAGTCGAAAATGCTGCCAAGCACTTGGCATAACGTTTGAGAGGGACCTAGGTGGCTCAATTTTGGTAAGCGGATAGGTACTAAGGATATCTAGGCCAAGCTGGAAATTGAAGGTAATAGGCCAAGGTCACAGGAGCCAAACATACTGCTGAGTCCCTGGCACAATGTTTCAACGAAGGGATCTAGAACCCTCAAATATTACATGCTGATAGGTTCTAGCGGTATCTAGGCCAAGTTCGAAATTGAAGGTCATAGGTTAAAGGTCAAGGTCACTGGAGCTAAAAATGTTGCTGAACACCTGGCATGGTAATGGAGGAGCCTAGGATGCTCATATTTGGCATGCTGATAGGTACTAAAGATATCTAGGCCATGTAAAACAAAATGAAGGTCAAAGGTCAGGGTCACTGGCACTGAAAATGCTGCCAAGCACCTGGCACACTAATGATTGAACGTAGGAAACTAGGATGCTGAGATTTTGCATGCAGATAGGTATTAAGAATATCTCGACCAAATTAAAAAATTAAGGTCAAAGGTCAAAGGTCAAGAACACTGGAGCCAAAAATGCTGCCAAGCAACTGGAATGCTAAATTTTGAGCAGAGGGACTTATGAGGCTCAATTTTGGCAGGTGGATAGGTACTCATGACATCTAGGCCAAGCTGGAAATTGAAGGTCATAGGTGAAAGGTCAAGGTCACTGGAGCGAAAAAATACTGCTGAGCCCCTTGCACAATAATGTTTGAACAAAGGAATCTAGGACACTCTAATATTGCATGATAGGTACTAAAGGTATCAAGGCCAGGTTAGAAAATGAAGGTCATAATTATGTCAAAAGTCAAGGTCACTGGAGCAGAAAATGCTGCTGAGCACTGGCATGATAATGTTTGAATGGAGGAACCAGGATGCTCAAATTTGGCATCTGGATGGGTACTAAAAATATCCAGACCAGGTTCAAACATGGTCATAGGTCAGAGGTCAACATCAGCATGTTAACTTTAGAATGGAGTAACTTAGGATGCTCAATTTTTGCATGCGGGTAGGTACTAAAGGTATCTAAACCACGTTCAAAAATGAAGTTCAAGGTCTTCTGACCAGCTACAGATAGCCATATGTGTGGACAGTTCTACATATTTAGATAGTGGGTCGATCCTGGAGATACTGCAATCAGCAGTTTGATCCATGAATTTGCAATGGTTCTGGATGCCTACAGTTTCCACAAGCAGTTTAAAAACTATTAGATAGGCCTGTGTTTTATTCTGCGCCCTCACCTTCACATGTGTGCGCACATGCGAGTATGTGTGTGAGTGAAGTGCATAGGCCTATAGGTACATGTGACTGCGTGTCCCTATGTGCACATGAAGTTGGTGTATAGAGCCTATTTCCATGTCACTAGTTCTGGGACACACAAGTACATGCTTATGTGTCACATGTGCACGCCGGATTATAGGTTTATTAAATTTCGTATCTCGTTAATATTTCAAATAGGCCTACCAAGTCCCAAACAGTGGCAATAAATAGATGCATTATAATTGCTTTATTAGAAAAATGTTGTTGACGTACCCTGGCTTAAAAGAATACATAGATCATCCCAACAACCGAAGCACTTGAACACTATGGTACAAATGCACTAAATAGAGATGAGAAAATTGTGTGTGTGTGATCTTTTTTGATTATCCCGCCACAAGAGCAGCCACACTCCGACTTTGGAGGATATGCTCATATGACAGGAGAATGAGTGATCAAAGTAACTTCATCTACTCTGTATGAATGTAGCTTTTACACATAGCTTTAAAATGTCATTTGATTATATCAAGATATGTATTATAGTTCATCTGATATTCTTCATATGTAGGCTATGAGGTGAATTTATGTAGTGTTTGCATTAGTATTTGTTTCTATAAACCTGCAGTACATAGGGCCTGCGTGTTCATTTTACATGTACTGAAGTTTTATGTGTTTTTCTTGTTTTACTATGTTCCTCTCTTTCTCTGCCTCTCTCTACTCTATTTTCCCCTCCCATCCTCTCAAATGCAGAGAGAGAGAGAGAGAGAGAGAGAGAGAGAGAGAGACGAGACGAGAGAGAGAGAGAGAGAGAGAGAGCAAGAGAGATTGTAAGTCATTAGAGCAGTACAGAGAGAGAACTAGAGAGAGGAGAGAGAGAGGAGAGAGAGAGAGAGAGACGAGAGAGATTTGAGACATGATTGAGCTTAAGAGAGATTCTCACTTGAGCGAGAGAGGAGAGAGAGAGACAGAGGGAGAGAGGGGGGGGGGGGGGAGAGAGAGGGAGAGGGGGAGAGAGAGAGAGAGAGAGAGGAGAGAGAGGAGAGACGGAGAGAGAGAGAGAGATTGAGAGAGAGAGAGAGAGATGAGAGAGAGAGAGAGAGAGAGAGAGAGAGAGCAGAAAAGGATATGTCAATCACAATAAGATGTATTTGTTTTATTTAACATACATTAAAGGGACATAAAGTTTGATTGTTAACCCTTTCGCCGCCAGCCATTTTTGAACCAAAATTTCCCATTAAACTTGCATGGATACAGAAAAAAAAGTTCTCTCTCCTTTTTCTCCAATATTGGGGATTCATCTCTGACATGTTTAAAATAAGGCCTACCCTTTTGTCACAAAATTGAGAAAAGTTGATCATTGGATAACAGACCCTGGTTTCAATGCATTTAATGACATGGGTGTTAAATCAATATGGAGCAAAAATGCGACATTGGTGTGAAAGGGTTAAAGTACTTTACTGACAAGGGATTGAAGCACAGAATGAAGGGTGCCTGCAAGAAGTACCCATCACTGGAGGAATAAAGGCAGATAGGCAGTTCTTGCTGGCACCCTTCGATTTGTAACAAATATGCAAATAGAACACAGACACAACTCACACACCAAAGACAATTTCAACATAAACACTGCTTGTACTCTCAAAACATACAATCTGAAAAACACACCCACTCAGAATGAAACAAGACAGAGTTTTAGCTATTATTTACTCCCTGTGGGGATACTGGGGGATCTTGATAAAAACAGCTCCCCACCTTCTGGAAGTTCTGTGCTTATAACTTCCTCTAATCTACCACTCTCTCTCCACTTATTGGTCCACTCTCCTGCCTTTTTAAAAAAAAAAATTCTTCCAAATCATGTTTCTCCTTGCGAGCTCCTCTGAAATTGGAATGTGTCGGCTGTACGCAGCGGGAAAACCAGTGAAAACTGAAAAAACAGAGACGTGCGTATTTACCCATTATCACTATTAATTAACATGCCATAATTTTTGTAGTCAGGTGAAATGAAATAACATTGGTACACAAGGAACTATCTCAGCCAACTTCTCTCACCAAGAGTGCAATGGTTAAAATGTTGCGCCTTGATAACATTTGTTTAACACAGACAACCACACACACAAGACGGATACACTATACAGAAGTCTTTCTTCCAATCCTTCCAATCACAGGCTCTTTGAATCTTGAATACAGACTTGAAAGAACAAACTTAACATTGACAAAATCACAAATTTATTGTCTTTTGAAAGAAAAAACACATTATTCATGATGCACATATTAACATAAAACTAAATATATTATTTCGAAAAGCGAGACACTCTAAATACTTTGTCTCAGGCTTTTTCAATCAGTTTCTGTTCATACATTTACACAAGAAGTCATTTATTATATTACAGTTCATTCATTTACACAAAAGTCATTTATTATATTACAGTTCATTCATTTACACAAAAGTCATTCACTTCTCCACACAAAATTCACTGCATACATTTTTATTAACTTAAAAAAATAACTTTATGAAACTTGGTCAATTTTACCACAGTAAAGACCAAATGGTACTGTAGAAAATGGCAAACAAGCAAGTCTCACGCTTTGAGTTTCTCATCTATAAATGTAAACGGTACAGTCAGTGAGTGAAAAGTTGGCGCTAGTGGGTGCTCTGCGGTAACTAGTTTATGGTTAACATACATGCTGGCTGGTCACCTGCAGACACAGAAGAGTGAAAGCAGTCATACAACACAGCTATCCCAACACACAGTATACACATTCAAAATCATCTGCACCCTAACAGAGAAGCATTGCAATAAAACTGATAATAACATGAGTTTGCCCAGTTCAAGTACTGTATTTAGTCTTGGGTGTTATTGGAACCTGCAGAAATTATATTAAGTTACTAAAGAAAATATGGTATAGAATTTGAAGTGATTATGTGTGCACTGCAAAAACGTTTTCAAAATAACGAAATCCACTGTTCAAATGTCCTAAATACATAAATATCATGGAGACATACTCCATCAGTGAGAAAAACATCTAGAAGGACAAGTATTTTATATCAATATTAGTAATTAAACAAAGGCAAAATAACACTCATTGGCCATACCCCCGTGCACACACCCCTCTCTCTAACGCGCACACACCACACACAACAAAAAACAAATGAGTTTTTAAGGGGAAACGCTTCTTGCAGAGTCCCCCCAGCTTTTTTAAAACTTGTTTTCAGAATTGCCTTATCGCCTGCCCACCTCTCCTGAGGGGGAGGGGGGTTTTCCGAATACTCTTTTTTTAAATTCTTCTATCCTGCACAATAGATATATCATTGCAAGAGCAACATACAACCCCAAAAATTGCTATAATTCAAATTCCTGAATTTTGAACTCTTTTCTTAAAATTGTGGGGGTTTCCGTTGGCATTCTCATTATAAAGATGTTATCGACTTATAATCATTAAAACAAAAGTTCATTCACAAAGAAATGCAGCTGTTAGACCAACCACAAAAACACTCTGAAACCTATAAAAGGAGTTTTCACATATATTCCCCCCTTAACTACGAGCTGGAACCATGCTGAACTCGTGTGCAATGAGGATGAATCACTGCTCATGTTGTACAACCTCTTCACTGTTGCGTCATGGTCCAAGAACTGTAGATTCAAAATCCATACTGGTGAGTTTTTGTTGTCTGTCTGGGGTGGCATGGTCAGGATGGTCATAGACACGGCACTGCAATGGACTATCCCACGCAATGCTGAAGGATTTCCCTGAAGAGAGAAAAAGAAATAATTTAAGATTAAGAACTAATCATAGTAAAAAAAAAAAAGGTGAAGGGAAAAGTTACCTGAGAGGGGGGGCAACCGACGTTTCGTGTCATAAACATTCGACTGGGAAATTACAGGAAAAAGTTGATGGAAGCTTTTTATATTTGAAGTCAGTGAGACAGTTCAAAAAACGTGAAAGGGCAGTGGTTGAAGAATGTGGGGCAGCACTGGGGTGGTAAAAAGTGATTACAGTCACAGCAAGGAAATGTGGGGGTAGTGGGATGGAAAAAGGGGGGGGGGGGGGGGAACACAGTTATCAAGTTTGGGGCAACAGAAAGGGGAGGGTAGGGTGGGAAGGGGAGGTGAAGGAGTAGAGGCGGTGGGGGGGGGGGGATTAATAATGTTAGAATGTTTGGCTCCATCGCACATGTACACACACCAATCAACAATATGAGTTCTTCTTCTCTTCTTCTTGGAGTTTAAAGTCCCCCTACACGTTCATGTATTGAGGACTAGCGATATTTTTTAAAAAAAGATTTATCATAGAGATACTAAAAGGGGGAGTGTGGGGCTTAGAAACGGTTTTAAAATAGTTACATTTCATGTTGATGTTTAAAAATGTAAAATCTTAATGAAAACCTATACGGGCACCATAGTTAAAAGCATTAATAAACTATCAAAGAGCAAAAGCCATATTCAATACATTGAACAAGCACGATACATATATATAATAAAACCACTAAGGTAAGGTTGTGTTTGTAAAAAATATGTTCTTTATTGGTTGGTTTTTGTGTGTGTGCGAGCACAATGTATGTGCACGAGTCCATGCGGCCTATGGGTGCATGTAAGCTTGTCAGTGATTGTTCTATTCCCGTAGGGGTAGCACAAGCGACTATCGCAAGTTAGGAGGCCCATCCTGGGCTTGCCCAACCCAAGCACTATACTTTGAAGGGGGGGGGGGATAGATAGAGAGGGAGGGAGGGGGGGTATCTACACTGTAATATACACACATATATTAGTTACACATAAGATGCGCAAACAAGTAGCCATGCTATATTTTAGGGCGGCCAGTGAAGCCATTGAAACGTTATGAATAATGGAGCAACAAACTATAAAATAGACTAGGGGAGAGTGCGTATGTTTTCAAACATAACTGATCTACTATTATGTAGGTTGAGGGGTAATTCTAGGCGGATATAGGAATGGATTAATTGTAAAAATGCATGACACATTAAATTATCATACACTAGACCACAATACACAACTTTTACGGCCTAATGTTAAGATTCAGCTCCCTCCGCGTTACCAGGGTGACGTGGCCCACCATTCATTACCTTGTCGTAAAGCTGAGGATCACTGTGGAACAGCATGGAGGAGCTGCTATTAACATTTTGACATTATTACTTACATACAGAACACAGACACAACACATACACTAACACACATGACAGTGACAGAAACCAGCATAAAATAGTCTTGCAGTCCCAATTCTCTGAAAACTGAGGTAAACAGGACAAGGCTCTAGAATAAAGAGATACACTGAAAATCGTTCTCAATATCACGAAAAAGCTTAATCATTGTGAAAAATCGTAATTACAGAGAAAAGAAGCCCATCTTTATATTAAAAGCCCAAGTGTCTGTGTGTGTGTCTGAAACACAAAACGGGCTTCATAACTCTCGCGGTTTTTCGAACAAACGCCTTCAAATTTGCTGTGCAGCGAACAAAAAAAAAGGACCGGCGTATGGCAACGGCAACGAGGCGGCTGGGCCGTTTAGTCATTGTCGGTTTGGCAACCTGATGCGAAACGGTATCGCCAGCCTTTCGGCACCAGTATCTCCGGATTTCCAGATGCTATCCCGAATTTGGAAGGAGATGACTAGGAACGGGGACTATCGATGTGCCAAACCGGAAGCGAAATTGATTGTAAAACGCTGTGCAACATACACCGCTATACCTCTACAACAAAAAACTCAGGTGTTTCTTCCAATTGCTTCAAATTGCTTCAGGTTTGCCGTGGCCGGGGCAAAAGCCGGCAGCAAATGAAGCGAATCTGGAGAGCGAATCACTCTTCAGAGCAGCACCCACGGGAAAACAGGCGCCTAATAAACTCGCCGTTTCTTAACCGAATCGATTCAAATTGCTTGTACTACAGCATTACCAGTTTTGGCATTACCGTTACTAGGCGTTACGTTATCTAGGAGAGAGGCCATCACTCTCACAGCAGCGCAACGGGAAACGGGGCCTTATAACTGCCTTTTCTTAACCGAATCGCTTCAAATTTGCGGATACTTGCTGTAAATTTGCTGTTACCAGTACTTGGCATTACCGTTACTAGGCTTACCGTTACTAGGGAGGAGCGCGCACTCTCAGAGCAGCACAACGGGAAGGGGCCTTATAACTCGTTTTCTTAACCGAATCGACTGTCAAATTGCTGTAATCAGCGTTCCAGTACTTGGTGTTACCGTTACTATGGCTACCGGCTACTCGACATGTGATAGTGAATATAAAGGGGAAAAACCTCTGACAAGTGTACAATCGGGTCAGATTTCTTAATCCTCTGAATATTTGACGATCCTCTGACTATTCGGATGCCTGCCACACACGCACACCTCCATCACCCCACATGGCACACCTTCGCATTATCCCCACACACTCACTCTTTCCCTGTTATGAATGAAAGTTATGTTAATGTCTGCTCGGCTTGAAGAGCACATATGGGATGAACATCAACCAGCCATCATTCAAAGGAAATATTTTATAGTGCTTCTTTATGATTCATCCTATTTTTATGTTATTCAAGTACCGTTATTGTAGGACTATACAGAAGGCGATACTTTTTTTTTTCTCCCAGATTGAGACCATGCGCCTTATAAGATGTCCTAAAAATTTTTTAGTTTTTATTCTTATTTCAGTACACATATCATAAAAAAAATCTGAATTTCTAGTTAAAATTTTGTGGGTGTGCCTTATAATAGGCTGACTTTGTAATCTTGCGAAAAAAAGTAGAAATAAATAGCTTTGTGTGTGTGTATCCGGGGGTGCGTGGCCGTGCATGCAGCATGTGTGGTAGACCTTTTTGGTGTGTGGTGTGTGTGTATGGGTGTGTGTGTGTAGTGTGAAACAGAATATCTAGAGAGGACTCATAAAGGAGAATGGAAGCAAATTACAAACATTAACATAATAAAAAGACAGAGATAGGAGATTATCAAAACATAGAAACTTGTTTGTTTTCTCAATTATTTACTCTACTATAGGCAATCACAGGCTTACATTGAAGTGCTAGGAATTGCTGTGGTAACTTCGAGCTGGCCCACACTGTAGTGTAGAACATGTTAGGTCTGCTTTATCAGAAGGTACATGTATGCAAAGTCACACGCTGCTGTACAACTTGTCAATAGCTCCGGTGACAAGAGAGTGATGAGGATACCGCCATCTCTTGTGGTGGTCTTGGCAACATTCCACGATCTGGAGAAGCTGCTTGTCCCAAGTAGATGGAGCAACCTACCAATACCACATACAAAAGAAAACTGCCTGTACAATTTGTCCATGTCGTCAAAGGAAAACATGCAGTGACCACACACGCACAGTAATGCACATGATGGTGATTTGGACCACTCAGTTTGTGAACACATAGGCATCTTGTCCCAGGAAAGTCTTCAATAAATTTGAAATGTAAAACAGTGGAATCCACCCCTTATAAGACTTAAAAAAAAAAATCAAAATGGTCTTTATAGGGAGGGTCTATGTTATAAGGGGGGGTAATTGAAACTTATGAAAGAAAGGCAATGTTTCAAGAGAAATTAGTCCTTATACAACTTCTTTTTTTATATGTGGGAGGGAGGAGTCTATAAGGGAGGTCATAAGGGAGTTCAACTGTAGACGGGGACATTATTTGAAATAGACTCATCATTTCTGTAATAGGGAGCATTTGACCCATGGAAGTTTAAAAACAATCTGAAGCTCTGACATACATCTGATCACAATCAAACCATACTCTCACAGTCACAGTCACACACTCACCAATTCACATGACACTAGAGACACTGAGATAGAACACACATACATGGAAAAAATAGACCTTAACAATAAAAGATACTATATGATCAATTTTGCTAACTCAGGGAAATATCCCCTTTTCTCTTTCCCTCCATTACAGTAACAAAATATTTAAGTTACATTGATATCTTAGTGAATGCACAATGATACAGTATACATGACGTGTATGTTAGTAGCACAGGCACAATCAATAGTGCTGATCACTAATTCAAAAATAAAAGAATTCATGCGATCGAGGAGAGCCAAACCAAATAGACAATCTCATCACAAAAATTATGCTAGTAGCAATTGATTCTACAGATGCCACCCACATCACTTAGTGAGTGGAAAATCATGCTAATAATTTTTTTTAACAAAGATGAAAAGGACCGAGATGAAGAGAGAGAGAGAGAGAGAGAGAGAGAGCGAGAGGCGGAGAGAGAGAGAGAGAGACCAAACTGCTGAAAGGATGTGGCAGATTTAAGTGGGCTCTGCCCCTGGAGACAATATCTCTCAGTCTCAGTCACACCACATTGTCCCCAAGTGACTGGAAGAGGCAAATGTCGGGGAACTCAAGAAGGGTGAAAACATTTACAAAAAAACTACCGTCATATTTCACCAAAGATCGTCCCAAGCTATAAAGTCCGCGAACAAACATCTTGTGAGCAAGTCATGGGGTCCTCAAAGCAAGATCATAACGCAGAGGGCAAACAAGATGTGATGAGAGAGCAACATGGCTTCAGTGAATGGCGATCATTGTGAAAGCCAGATGATCAGGCGTGTGATGAGCTATGTACAACACGGAGACGGGCAACAAACCGACGTCTCGGTGATGGAATTTCTCCAAGGCGTTCGAAAAAGGTTAATCACTCCCTAATCCCTTTCATCCACAAGCTCCGCCACCTATGGATCAACGGCTGGATCAATTCCTGGATCAGAACCTCCTCTCAGACAGACAGCAAGCAGGGTGTTGACGGTGCCACAATCAGATCAGGAGACAGACAATGCAGATTCAGGATCCCACGGGATCAGGTTGGGCCCTTGCTCTCCTGATCTACATTAATGAATTGTCCGAAAAGACTACCTCAAAATCAGGCTATTCACCGGACATCACCTGACAACAAAAACGAGGAGTACAAGAGGACCACAGAATTCCCTTGCAAGATTCTGGACCACATGGTCGATTGGGAGGAAAAGGGGAGGAATGAAATGTCCATCCGAAAAAGTGCCAAGCGCAGTCCACAAAGGAACAAACAAACTGGTTCCTAACAATTCACCACGGCAAGACCCTACAATCTGTTGAGGAGCGACGTACATGGTTCTCAATTTCCAAAACATATGACCTGGGGACACAAACATTACAAACACCAGTGAAACAAAGGACAACAAAATGCTAGGCTTCCTCAACCACAAACTGAAGGTAGCTCCCATCACCGTCAAGGAGACCCACTACAAAGCTTGGTTCAGCCCAGGATGCCTGATAATTATATATGCCAACTGTCTGAGGACCCCTCAAACAGCCAAAGATATCGGCAAGATTGAGAGAGTCAAACGCTGGCATCATGCGGGTTGTTAATCACCACCGACAAACATCTAAGTGTGGACGGTGTGATCGAAACGGCAGTGGCCTCCATTCAAGACAGGAGAAGATCAGCAAGACCTGTTGGCCACCTCAAATCCACAATGGAGAGGGGGCATAACACTCCACACAGGCCAGTCCCCTCAACCCCTTAGTTCCAGATGCACAAGACACTCCAATGTTACTTGCTTCCTGCCTCAGAACTAGCTATAGGTAGGAAGCACTCATTTTACACAAGGGCTGTGTGTGAGTTGGAATGATAAGTCTTCTACCTGAGGTGATTTCATCTGCCAAGGTGGAGGACTTCAAATCCCAGATATAATCACAGCACCGACCCTCCCCTACGGATTGATGATCATCTGGGCAGCAAAAAAATAATGTTTGAACACCCTAAAGTACAATGTTATAGATCAAAATCATCAAAACAATCACAGCGATGCGGGAAGAATGAAGAAGATCAAGTAGACGAGAGAGAGAGAGAGAGAGAGAGAGAGAGAGAGAGACGAGAAGGAAGACCAGAAGAGGATGAGAGAGAGGAGAGGAGAGAGACGCGAAGCTCATTTAGTAGCTTCGCAATCTGTCACGGTTTGCGATGTGTGCATGTTCAACCGCTTGATCACAGTGGGTCCTTGGGAAAGGCACTTTACTCAGGATAATTTTCCTCACTCACCCAAGTTGTAAATCATAAATGGGTACCTGAGTCAGTTGGGGGAAAAAGTCCTGCAGATGGACTTCACAAAAACGAATGGGTCCGTGCTGGTAACGCATGCACAAGATCTTGCGCGACGCGTAAACCCCATCCCACAATTTGTACGAGTATTGCTATGGGTGACGGTGGGAGGATGACACGAATTCACAATAGCAGCATCCTGCGCTATTATTAGTATAATGGTTGAATGAAGCCCGTGAGAGCTGGGCAGGACAAACACCACAAACTGGAAGAACGATTTGAGAGAGAGAGAGAGAGAAGAGAGAGAGAGACGAGAGAGAAGGAGAGAGAGCGCGAGGAGCGAGGAGAGAGGCATGAGCGAGAGAGAGAACAACATTATATATTAGCATAATGAGAAAGTATACATATGTTTACACCTGGCAGCTCTGGTATTTAGAGAGAGAAGAGAGAGAGAGAGAGAGAGAGAGGAAGGTTGGAAGCAGTCAGACAGGCAGCTCACTTTGTGCAAACAGTTCAGGCCAACGTTCCAGAGTTAACACCATGCTGGAGAACCTGGGTGGGGACCCTGGAGAGCAGACGGCAGAGGACCCAGGCTTACCATGCTGCACAAGATCAGACACCGGCGCTGTGCAATGGCCCAGCCTCCAATCCTAGCTGGAGTCTCTTCATCCTTGCAGCGACGTGGCAACGACCTGCAATGTAAAAGATTTCATCATTAAATCCAATGCACACAAGTACCGATCCAAATGCCATTCATCCCAAGGGACCATCAGGGAGTGATAGATCGGCGGAGGGACGGGACCTCTGCTCATACACTGCTGCTACCACCAGTGGTCACAGTGTCAGCGGGCAAGGGGATCACTCAAAAAGCCCACAGCCCCCCCCCTTCCCCCTCCTCCCCCCTGTTCCAGGACGCAGCATCACGCTCAGACCCGAGCAGTAGGCGCGAGGGGATGGGCACTAAACGCGAAACAACCCCATGTCCATGCAGCAGATGGAACCGACCCCCTTTTTCACTTTTTTTATCTTCTAAGGGTCCCAGAATGTATCGATTTCATGATCGTGGGCCACAAAGAGAGAGAGAGAGAGAGAGAGAGAGAGAGAGAGAGAGACTCAGAGTAGAAGATGATGGTTACCATGAAGAACAACCAGGCCATCGCGTCACGCTGATTTCAGCAACACAGACTCCAACTAAGTGACGTGAAGTAATCCTTCCAAAGGGCGTGGTTACTCATGGCCAGCAGTGTTGTGACGTTCGGGCAGTTTAGTACAGTAGTAAACACTAAACTTCTGTAGTGTTTTAAGGTGTTGGTGGTCGACGGCTTCTGCAGTTATACTACACTCCTAATATTATTAAATATAAATGATTCAGACTTCACAACGGGTTGATAACCAGTACGTACCACCGTTTGTTTGGTTTCCCTTCGGAATCTGTGATGATAGCAATAGGGCTAGAATTCGTCAGGCTTTTTAGACCAGGTAGTAGATTCGGTGGATTTTAAGCACGTTGACAAATTTCTGTGATAATCGCTAAACCACGAAGTACGTAATGAAGTAAACGGATGACAATATGAATTGAGGAAGCTAACTCTCTGGGATCGCGCGCACAAATGCAATACTCCTCCCCCCTCTCCTTGTTCGACCCCCTCTAATAAAAAATAACAAAAAATTAGGGTATTTGGAAACCAAGTAGTCTTAAACATAAAGTATATAAAAAATATTGGTCTTGGAGGGGTCCTGGCGACTGTGTGCCCATGCTAGGCTGGGTTGGGCGGACTAGGTCCCAGCGCTGGGGGCTGAAAGCATGGCGCCGTCCGCGCAGCTCTATTAATGGGATGCAGTGGCGCGCCTGTCCTTTTGGCGCGGATGTTGATGCGTTCTGGTTTATTGAGTGGGTGCTTTTGCCGGTGGTCTCTGCAGTCAGAAAAAATGGAACTGGTACACCCAGGGGACATTTGAAAAAAGACTCCTTTTTATTAGATGCGATGGTCACCAAGCCGGGGTAGACTACATGAATTAGTGCCTTAGTTGTTATAATGTCCCGTTGTGTGCCTGCTCCCCAGTAACGCAACAACGGACTTCCAAGGGCTGGGAGCAGGGCTGCGGCTCTCGCGTTGGTGGGGCTGGCGCAGTGGCTGGGCACTTGGCCAATCACATTCGGGTGTTCTATTTCATGGTGGCGTTATAGAATAGAACAGATGACACCCCCCACCACCCTTTCGTATCTGTGTCATTTCATATTTTACGTTCCCAGGATATGGCCATAATGGATATAAGTACGTACGTTTCGGTTTTTCCGATGCGTAGGCCTACAGCGGACACAATCCAATTTCAGAGGGAGCTCAAAGGAGAAAAACATTATTTGGAACAAAAAGGCAGATTCAAAGAGAGGGCGAAGTATAATACAGAAATCCAGAAAGCCAGGTACGTGGGGAGCTATTTTAAGAAAATTCAACCAGTACACACGGGGAGTAAGTAATAGCTAAAACTCGGTTTGTTCATATATGAGTGGGTGTGTTTTCAGTTGTATAGTGTTTTGAGAATACCAAGCAGTATTTATGTGTCTTTGGTGGTTAGTTGTGTCTGTGTCTATCTCTGCATATTTGGTACAAATCGGAAGGGGCATTATGGGCGGCTTCCACAATGGACAGCCGTTGTCAGTAAAGACACACAGGCCGAACTTCAGAGTTAAATTGCAGATAGATCTAGCCTTTTATTATCCTTTATAGCAGGAACCACTAACTTCAGAGTTAAAATCGCCATATCAGATAAATCATTTATCATCAGTAAGCAATTAAGATGCACTAACGGCAGAGTTCAGCCAAATAAAGGGAACAATCCGTATTTCCATCAAAATTGAATGGAAACCATCAACAAGGCGTGAATCTATTGACAGTCAGTATCCTCAGTGACCATCCTAATCCCCGAACCTCCATTCCTCTCTATACATCCTCCATCCAAATCTTTTGGACAACAATAAATCATAGGCATAGGCCTCAATCGACCGGCGGACGGGGGTCAGTTGTTTTTCGGCCACCTCACGCAGGACAAGCATTAATATGACGCAAATTTCTACTAAAGCAATTATAATGCATTTTTTACTGCCACTGTTTTGGACTTGGTGGGACTCAGTATTTGAAATATAAACGAGTATAAAATGGAATAAACCTATAATCAGGGTGCACATAATGTGAAACAAGCACGCCACTGTCAGTGTGTGCCAGAACCAATAACATGGAAATAGGCTATCTAGCCTCACCGACTGTTCGTGTGACAAATACATGCCCTCACGTACACGCATATCAATGTATAGTAGGCTATCTATAGGCCCTACGCAACTTCACACACACACACACACACGTGCGCACCACTGTGACACGTGAAAGGCAAAGGCGCAGAATAAACCACAGGCCCTATCTAATAGTTTAAAATGCTTTGAATAGGGCTACATTAGGCATCACAACCATTTCAAATTCATGGATCGAACTGCTGACTTGCAGTATCTCCAGGATCGACCCCACCTTTAAACAGGTAGAACTGTCATACAAGAGGCATATGTAGAAGTTCAGAAGACGTTGCTTGTTTTCATTCCAAAACATCCAGATACAGAACAGGTGATAGTGATGATTAATCACGCTCAGATTAGACTCTCCTAGATAAGCTTAGTGAATTTGTTACGGACTACTTATGATGTAGGCCAGGGTGTGTGATGTTTGTGTGGGTGTGTTGTGGTGTGAATATACCAAGGAGGGAGGCCCTAAGCTGCTGAAGCTGAAGGAGTTCCATACAGGGATGACCTGGGAAAAAGCCTCAATGCTATGCCTCAGTTATAAACTCCCCGATGCATAATCCTTTTCGTTCCTAGGCAACCAGAAGGCGAAAAACAAAGACTCCTCAATACCACGACAGTCTTGGGTCTGCCAGCCGAGCTAATTTAAGTTTGTCCCTGCTGCTCATCCACAGTCCTTCTCCAGGTGCACAGGGGTCTGCCTCGTTGCGCCTTCCCATTCAGTGGAGCCCATCGCACGCACACACACACACACCACACACACTGGTTCTACCTCGTAGTAGTCCTACAAATTCACACATAAGCTATCTAGGTGAGTATCAGAGGCGCGCGTTGTAGTAACATAGTCTGCTCTCAATCTTTATTGTTATCCAGTCTAGCTGCGACAGGAGCCCCTGAGAGAAACATGGATTTGTAGCGTCACCACATGTGTATGGAGTTGGGTGTACCTATGATAGACCCCCCTCCCCTCTCCAGATGATGACGAGTGCAAGATTGTAAGGGACTTTCTCGTGTATAATTATTATTTCACTAGTAGAAGAATGAGAAATTTACAGTGATGTGAAGAGGAAACCAATTACGGCAAAGTATGTAATAAATATGATGGTTGGTAGTCACGCCAGCGACTGACCTCTGAAATCAGTGCCACATGGAGAGCTCGATGCCATTAGTGCATCACTATTTGTGGAATGGTAGGTTGGGGTGGATTCCATGGAAACCTAGCAATCAATGATTCATACCAGTCAGTGGGACACTCTCTGCTCTTATCAACTTTCCATTGTCGAGGGTTGTTTTGCATGCATAATGCCCACGGTTCACCACTCCAATGATTTGATCTCCACATCTGAACACTTTCTTGCTTGCCTTATTCCTGGTTATACCATGGGATTACAATCATGATAAGTATGAAGTACACACTGACAGGTATAATCCAGATCATGAAAGAAAAAAGGTCCAAGAGAGAGGAGAGAGAGAGAGAGAGAGAGAGAGAGAGAGAGAGAGAGAGAGAGCGGAGAGACAGAGAGAAGATTGAGAGAGAGACGGAGAAGATTGAGAGAGAGAGAGAGACACAGAAGATTGAGAGATTGAAAGAGAGAGAGAAGAGGACACAGAGAGAGAGACAGGGAGGAGAGAGAGAGGGAGTGGACTGAGGGACACACACTCACACACTACAGAGAATAGATAGAGAGAGAGAGAGAGAGAGAGAGGAGAGAGGAGAGAGAGAGAGAGAGAGAGAGGGACATTGAGAGACAGAAAGAGAGGACAGTGTGAGAGAAGAGAGAAAGAGAGAAAGAGAGGAGAGAGAGAGAGAGAGAGAGAGAATCTTGCCCTTCCATCTTAAATTGTTCAATTAGAGCACTCGATTATCATGACATGTTTTTAAAGACTATAAGGCTATCATTTATTGTTTAATTTGTTTTGTTTTTAAGACTGCAACTCCTTGTGATTCTCAAATGAAATAATAATATGTAGGAACTGTAACAGTAATACCAAAACTTTTGTATGAAATTTTGTGGTCTGATAGTTTACATTAAGCATTCACCTTATAGTCCCATAAGACACAGTTTGTCATTCTAAATTTTCACAACCTGTCATTCTGCCCTTCTTTCTTGACCGCACAGCAGTTAGTTGGAGGATTTGTTCAACAATTGTTATTTTTTCCACTCAAAAAAAAAAGAAGCTGGGAATTGACACAAGACATGCATTCTCTTTACAATAAAATAATTCTCCTCCAATTCATGTTGCATACACTTCAGCATCTCTATAGAATGGCACACTGGGATCTCCACATGCATAAGATAGTATCGTCAAGTCTTTTGAAGTGAACACAGCAACATACAAATGTTTATCTGGTAATTTTACACACAGCCAGATGCACATCTCTAACACATACACACACACACACACAATGCCAAGGATTATTGATCCAGCAATAACTATAATTAGCCAAGCAACATATTTCACTACACTGTTAGGTTTATAAAAGTTGCAACTTTAGTGCATACACTAACATAGTAACAAATAACAATCTCGAGTAATAAATACAATGAGATTAGTGCCTCTCAGAAATACAAAAGGATGCCTACACATACACAACTAACCATTTGTACAACCTAAACCTCCAGTAATAGTTAACCAAAAAATCCTAGTACATTAAAACACCAATAATCTAGGATTGATTGGCCATTGCTGGATCAGTAACAAATAAATACATAAGATCACAGCATTATTCATATATATCACTTTGGGGAATGTATGAGAATATAAGTAAACATAAGACATGTGTGATCAACACAAGTTTCAACTATTAAATGAGCGAAAAATACGCAAAAGAAGATAAATAGAATATAATTTTGAACAAACACACACACTACACACTCTCTCTCTGTCTCTCTCATCTCTCTCTCTCGTCTCTCTCTCTCACACAAACCTGCCTCTCTCACTCTCTCTCTGTGCTGATTGTCATACACACAATAATGCAGTGGGTATTAATATTGATCTTTTTGATAGAGCAGTCAAAAATAAAATAACTGATGTGAGTGACAACAAGCACAGCATATGGCAAAAGGAGAGTGCACCCCACCCCCACCGCCAACCCCCCACTGCACCACACACACACAGTCTCATAAAAATAAAGGGATAGTGTTTCTGTAAGATCACCATGGGTTCATAACAAATTTTATAAGTTTCTATTCATTTGAAAAAATAAAAGTAGTGTAGTCCTTGAAGTTGAACAAGTGTGAATTAATTAGTATGAAATATGTCACGTGATTGGCCAGAGAGCCGGACATCAATGGTGTCAATGGTCCATAGTCAGAAAAATAGTCCATAAACGAGATCAGAATTTGTTGGACCCAGGTTTTCCTGCAAGCGCAATAGGTCGGAGGCTATATGATGAAAAGGTCATGGGGGGACCTTGTGGGACTTGAGGTTTGGTTTCATGATGTGAGAGGTGATCTTGACAAATGGCAACTCAATGAGAACGCAAATTTGTCATTTTGGAGGTTCAAAATCTGCCGCACACGCTGGTGTGTGTCTCATTTCGGCTTGCACCAATTGTAACGGTCCTAAGATGATCTACGAACTTTCCTTCTTCTTTTCTTGAGGGCCTACGGTCCATAATGAGCTGAACATTCTGGCTCTTTAAAAAAAATGGACTGAAAAACGACAATCCTCCAGAAAACTTCACCAGGAGACTGGTCCAGAGCATGTTTCTAGAGAAGAAGCAGTCTTAACAACCCGTCAAACTGTGTAAGGTGTTTTGTGAATTACTTTGAATAATCAATACCCACTGATGTTTAATCGCCTCTGGCAGTCATATGATAATTTACAATTGATTTTTGTCTTCAATTTTACAGCGCTAAGAAAGGCTGAACTATCATTTCTGCATAAAATAAAAACGTATTGTCTGGTTATTGAACCCATGATGATATGTGCAAAAGTCAATATCCCATACTTGTTGTGGCGTATAACACACACACACACACACACTAGAGACATGACCTGAATATAGAACTATAGATCACAATTTAAATTTCCTATTGTGTTCTCTCGCCTTTGTCAGGACAAATGTCTGATTAAAATTTTACACGTGCATCTATGCTTTATTGATTTCTGCAAGAGCCAGGACATTGGTCCTATTGTTTTGTCCCAGACAGTTTGTCCTAAAAAAATCATTTTTCCAACCCTCAGTACATTAATGCATTTTATGATTAATTATTTATATTAATACCTACAAATTTATTGTAGTATTAATATACTATAAATGAATAGCAAGACAAATAATCTTTAAATGAGCTAATGAATGAGCAAATTTTATAACTACTAATTGATTAAAATTGAGCAGGGCGCAACTCCCAACATTTAAAAACCCACCTGAAACTATACTAGTGAAAGGCGGGTAAGGGACGCCATAGGCCCTGACAGGGGCACAGGGGCAAGAGCCCTGTCGGCCAATTCAAAGGAGGGGGGGGGGGGGAATAAGACTAAGAGAGAAATATGAGAACACAGTTAAATGATACACCGTTTGAGTCTGAAAAACCTTGTAAATTATTACATTGCCTGTTGGAAACGACACCACGATACAACAACCAGGTTGGCAAAACGCCCCAAATTTCTTATTTTTAGTTTTTTGACGAATTAAACAAAAAAACCCACTAAAGGGTTCAGTTTCTGGTCAATTAAAAATAACTGAAATCAGTTGAAAAAATGAAAGAGTAGCACCCATGTTGAAGATGATTGATTGAGTGAAACATTATTACAAAACAAAAACCTTAATTTCTCTTTTGGAGATATTAAAGTATACTTGAACTTGAAACTTCACCAGTAAAATGCAAAAATATTATGTAAAAATGCTTTATAAAACATGGTGACACCCCCTCCCCCCCCCCTCACTATTCTTCTTGCCTTATGTTTTCTTCTATACCTTCCCCATCCCCCCGATTCCCATTCCTCCTCTGCTGTCCCCCTCCCCTCCTCAAATCTCCATACTGTCATTGACATCCCCCCCCCCCCGTCCACACACACACACAGCAGTAAGACATGTAGATCACACACTCTGAGACCCGTGCCACTGGATCCCAGCACCCTGTTTTAACATCCTGACATGGCAGTCGCATGAATGTCCTGGAGGGAAAGGCAGGTCCGTGTCCTCTCGCTTCCTCAGCCTCTCTAACTCTTCTACTGTTTAGCGCCATGCATTTTTGTAGTTCTTGGTTTGTACCTAGTATGCATCTCAACCGACATGAGGTGATGCTATTCTTTCCTCTCGAGTGTTCAATGCATTACTTTGAACGGAAGAAACTGTTACACAAGGCTCTATAGAAATAGAACAAACACAGCATGTCAGGTCCCACTGTCAGTGAATGCTGTTGCATATGTTGGGAACACTGTGAGTGGGTTGCAAGGATTGCCCAGATCCACCTGACCACCTTACCTGTAGTGTGTTGTCAGCATGTCTGGACGGTTCTGGGTCAGCTGCGCAGAGCCAGGAGGAATCCTCTGCATATACAGGTTCGCGCAATCAGGTAGCGAAGGCCTGGAGGACTATCTACTGCATTCCATATTTAGAAGTGTGCGCATCAAGATGGCGGGTGTGGACACATTGACACCTCACTCTATCTGAAGAAAAAGAGCAACTGGTGCTACCTCTCAGGACAGGCAGAGCACTTCCTGGACTTAGAGTCCATCTTGAGAGCCCAGGTACGTGTAGTCCTGGACATCTCGACCGGGTCACTGTTGATAGTTTGGGGTCACGGCAGCTGGCGAGGTGTTTCTGAAGTTTACTGCCACAACTTCCCTCCCATCCTTGCCGACATTCAGCAAGCAGGCAGTTCTCCTGCACCGAGACAGCCATATCACAAGGCAGAACTATATGTTTTCGTCACCAATGGGTGCCATGCCCGCGATGTACGCGTGCGAGTGTGCTGCAGGATTCCCAGTCCCTCACCCGCAGTCTGCAGTCATGCCATGTACAGGGTAAACTAGGGTGCGTGGCGAAAGAAAGCACACACGCCATAGAGGCGCACCCAATGTTGGTGACCGTTCCTGATCCGACCAGAATCATGGATAGCCGGCGGAGATGCCGCCCCTATACACGACACTTGAAGCACCTTGCTGGCGATACAGTCCGCGGCCACAGGAGCACTGCTCAATAATGCACACACAAGCAACCACATCAAACATATGTAGGAATAGAGAAAGATGGTACATGTTTTTGCCAGACATTTTCAGAATCAGTTTTTCTATAAACTTGATGTTGACTCAACACCATTTTGAGCTATAAATTCAAGAACTGAGGTACAAGCAGAACCTTCCTTTATGATCCTCACCCTTTAAGACTCCTTCCATTGCCCCTGCTCCTCTTGTAGTATTACCCATATGAATATAGGCTCTTTGTCCCATTATAGATTTGAGGACGAAAAAATGGTGTTTACGTCCTCTCAGCAGGAAACAGACACACATGGGACCATTTGTACATACAAAAATTGGGGTCATGTGCAATACTGGCTGGCAATGCCCTGGAGGCAGTGCAACACCATAAAGTCACTATTTTTAACAATATAGATAGGTGTAGGCAACGTACCCACGCCTCGGCTACACTCATCGGCTATGGGTCCAAACAAGCCCATCTAAGCTACAACAGTAGAACTACATATAACGGATGCTATATACACAGATCCAGTATTATATATGATATTGCCCAAAAAAAAAATAAAAA
>JAGGCT020001709.1:0-2500 GCA_017654935.2 Phymorhynchus buccinoides
GATACCATGAAAAAGACAAAGGCTGCATCCGCAACAACCCAGACAAACCTGTACAGAAGATCCAAGGCTTTGACGCAAATGCCCTCTATCCTTCATACATAATGTAACAAGTGCATACAGAACACCCTATTATCAGGCAGGGAAAAAAACCAGGATGCAAAATGGAAACAAACCAGATCCTTTTGGTAAACAAGATTATGAATGTTTAGAATACACATCACACAAATAAGGCATTCACACCCAACACACATTTAATGACAAAGAAAAGCAGTTAGGTCACAGACACATTAGGCTGGACGTTTGGCAAGTTGACATGCACACAGTGCACCCAAAACACATCAGTAAATAACTTTGTGAGGATGTTTCCGTGACAGTTGAAAAGTGGGAGTGGGAGTGAAAGAGAGCAAGGAAGCTTCCAGGAATTCAAGCATTTAAGAAAAGCACCTTCTCTCACTCAAACCTTTCACAAAGTATGATTCAAAGCAAGCTATTCTAGGAGTGATTCACATCAACAAACTTTTTAGTTTAGGGCAATGTGACGTTACTATCCCTGACAACTTGAAAGAATGTCTCACGGAGCTCCAGCCCATTTGAAAAAATTACAATATTAGTAAATATGTTGGTCTTTTCATGAAGAAATACGTTGAAAACCATCACTTGTTAAGTCAGCCATGCCGTACTTTGATCATAGCTATTTGGGCAAGCACATTGTAGTTGCTACCCCTTTGCTCAAATGGCATTCCAATATAATTTGGAGGTCATTAACATCAAACGCATTAGTGAGTATAAACCCAAAGACTGTTTCAAAATGTTTGGAGAGCGTGCATCTGACCCTTGACATCAAGATGGTCTGGATCCTTCCAAAGCAATCATTGCAGATACAAATAAGCTGATTGGAATCTGGGATGGGTCATCAGCATATATACTACTTGGCACTATGAAGAAGTAAAGAGGAGAGAAAGCTATAATGTGTGTGTGAGAGAGAGAGAGAGAGAGAGAGAGAGAGAGAGAGAGAGAGAGAGAGAGAGAGAGAGAGAGCTAGGGTAAGTGTGTGTTGACTTTAGCATACATTATTAGGATTCTCCCTAAAGGAGAATACTATTGCATTCGTCAAAATTCTTCTTTTTCCTTTTCCCCCCCATTGTTTTGGGTCCGATTTGGCTAACATTTTCGAAAAAGTTGCAGGGCCTTATGGGTATGTGAAATTTGAAATATTAAATGATTTCGTTGAATTTTCTGCAAAATATGGTCCCAAAACCGCAAAATTTCAATCTAGAATATCTCAAAGACGGCTGGATGGATTTCATTCATATTTTCCGAATTGACTACAAAATAGATTTGCAACACTTCCGGCATAAAACCCAACCGGAAGTGCCACAGCTATGGTCAGGCAGCTTTTATTTGGTTCACGGAATAGCCAAAATCGTAAGTGACGTCACAAAAATAACTATTGGATTTTGTAACCCTTATGTTGGCCCAGGTCTGAAAGGAGTTTGTTGACGATATGTTAAATAGTTGGGAAGTTATTCAAATATATGTAAATTTGGTTGAGTTACTTTCACCATTTTTTTAATTTTTCAACCGATTTCGCTTAAATTTACAGGAAAATTGACGGACACTATTTTCATGCTCATATCCAACATTATGCCGATTGGCCAAATTTTGGCCAAAATATGGGCTAAAAAATAGCCAAATTCAGCCAATATTCAATATTGAATAACTCGAAAATGGCTTCGGGGACTGCATTAATATTTTCACTGTTTATTAAGGAGTATCTTTGCAACACTTCCGATATGAAACTGAGACCGAAGTGCCGACTGGAAGTGGGGACAAACATTTTCAAATTGATTTACTCAAAACCCCTTCGACAAAATGCATAGAATGCTATTTAGAGTATGTCATAGCAGAGTGTTACAGTGACGCAAAGTGACACCGACGTCATTGGTGTATTGAGGTAAGCTGTGACGTATAGTAGCTTATAAAATTGCGGTAGGCCACAACAATATCGCCACAGAGAGAGAGAGAGAGAGAGAGAGAGAGAGAGAGAGAGAGAGAGAGAGGGGGGGGGGGCTGAGAGAGAATACGAATACAAACTTTTTTAATGAGGGAAATTGGATAAGCTGAGACAGCTTTTTTACACCATGCCCTCAGGTAAAAACATGAGAATGAAACCCCCCCCCCCCCCCCCAAAACCCACAAATTCATAAACATGCAAAAATGTGGCAACAAATACATTTCATTATTTACATTCAATAATTGAAGAACAATTTTATAATATCAATAATACTCTCTCTCTCTCTTTCTCTCTCGAGCGCGCACACACACACACAGACAGACAGACAGACAGACACACACACACACACACACACACACACACACCACATTCATCACACACACCCTCATATGCGCACACATACACGCTTACACCCATATACACGAGCACACCCGTACACACATATCATGCATAGCATGTAGATTGCTGCTCCATGGGCATTACTTC
>JAGGCT020001709.1:5000-25000 GCA_017654935.2 Phymorhynchus buccinoides
TGTGTGTGTGTGTCTTATATTGCATTGTAATTTAATTCTTATGATGTATTTACTGTATATTATGCATGTCTTATTATTTCTATGTTTATATATGTGTTTTATGTGCATGCCAGACAAAACATTTCTTTATGTTTTGAAGACAATAAATTATTGATTGATTGATTGGGGTGTATGTTTACCAGTCTGTCTTTTCCTACTGTGACTTCCAGATAGTAGAGGACACAGCTGCTATTTCAATGGGATGGGGTAAATTTCAAGTAGAGATCGCCAACCCATACATCCCATCCTTTTAGACAAAACAGAGTTTAAGACAGCTATAGTTGAGGAAATTTCCCAATGTGCATGTGTTTCCATTACTGAAAAAAATCAATTATTTTACAGCCTTCATTTTATGATTGGTCCCTATAATAGTAACACAAGCTATAGCATTGCACTAATCACTGACCTTGCTCAGCTGACAGATTCTGATCCCTGCCTTTAACTCTGTGGGTTCCTGTTCGAAAGCGTGGTCACTTACGGAAATACTGGACATTCTGTGGGCCGTGTCATTGGAGGATCTACCCCAATAACTTGGCTGTAAAAAACAATACCACCAATAGAAAATAGTTATATCAATGCCAAGAACTCTTCTGTGATAACTTTCACATGAATAGAAAAATGACATAAATAGTCAAGACAGTCATAAGCTTTCTGTGAGGACTAAGAGTATTATCAATTAAACATTTTAGTTCAAAACAACGCACAAACGTGTCCTGTAACATAAAAATATCAGAAAGGAACAGGAACAATAATGCAAATACCAATGTTTCCTTCTTTACTTATTTTTGTTGTTGCTGTTGTTAGTACAATAGTAGGTTCCTCGGGTCCGAAGATCTGTGGGGAAGTCCCTGGCGTCATGCTCTCTGGTGGCTGAACAGCCCAGTCCTGGATCGGCATACTATTTGGCATGATGGGCATATTTTTGTAACAACTGACAAAATCACAGATTGATTGGCATTGGCATGTCAAAGTCACCACAGACATGCAGCAAACCCATACACAGAGAAAGCAAACAAACACAAACACAAAGACTCGCTTTGTTGAAACAAATTTGCCCAAAATAGACTGTTATTAACCCCTTCAGTGCCGCCTACTACTTGCGCATGCGCCGCCGGTTTGCCGCGTGATTTTTGAACACGGCAATATCGCTGCTTAGCGGCGACGTATATATACGTCGGTGGCAAGTACTGAAGCGCTATAGAGGACGTATATATACGTCGTGGGGCAGCGAAAGGGTTAATAATCGTTTATGATGTGTAGGCTAAGCAACAGCCAAGAACAGATCCAACATACCGTGAAACAGAAGTAGAATGGCTTGGGCACCCCAAAGTCCCCCGGCCATACGTTGTCCAGGTACCAGGTGACCAGCAGATGTAGCAGGGAGTCAAACAGCATCATCAGCATGGAGTCCATCAGACTGTAGTTGTCGTCCACAGTGGCCGGTTGGTGCACGCTGCTCCACTGTATCCCATCCCCTGGTTTGTTGTGAGATCATCGATATTGGCATTGGCATTTTCTAGTTACATTCTAGTGGTTAGTGGTAATTGACAGCAACATCATATGTTGTCATGTTCATCACAGAAAAATGCACGCACAAACACACCCACCCACACACACACACACACATGCACGCACGCACGCACACGCACACACACACGCACACGCACACACACACACACACACACACGCACACACACACGCACACACACACAAACCTTCCTGCTTTTCTTTTCCTCATTCCCTTCATTCTCTTCTCCTTCCCATCATCATATGATTATCGTCACCATCTTTGTAAAAATAGGCCAATTCGACATTTTAAAGTCCTTTACCCAGCCATTCAAGTAGTCCCATCAATATGAACACCATTATCATCAGCTACATCACCACCATCATCATCATCATCACCATCATCTTCACTGACCTGTTCCTTCAAAAAGCCCAATCACGTTTGCGCCAAAAGCCATGGCCTGGTTAAACAGGAGACTGGCTGCCATTTTACACATGTAGGTCATGGTCTGGTACTTGTCTTTTAGGTAGAGGTTCAAACAATATGTAGCAAAGAACATCACGCCACCTACTGCTGCACCAATATTGGCTGCAATCAATAATTAATGACCAACAGTTACATATAAACATCATTCACAAACCAGCAAACAAAAATAATGATGCTACACAAGAAAAGGCTCATTTCAAATATCAGTCAGACTTAATTTAAAGACAGCATTGTCAACTGACATGTCAATGAATAGCCATTGGTGAAAGATCAACACATAACTATTTGTATGTTGCATGAATAACAAATTCGAGGGGGGGGGGGGGGGGGGGGGGGGGGGGGGGCAAAATAGAAGATGTCCAAAACAAGGAGGGGAGGGGTGTGTGCTTTGGTAAGGATCTGATATTTAAAAGACACACAAATGCTGACCTGGTACCGCAGTACCTCCAGGATTGGCCCACTGTTAACCAAAGACTACTGTACCAGAACTCCTCCCTACAGGCATCTGCTATAAGGACATAATCTGTTTATCCCCAATCTGCTGGACTGTGCATTGGCTGTGCATTGGCATTGTACTCATGCTGAGTCCTAACTTACAGCCACAACTTTGACTGTAAGATCAAAGACACTGAAAAGAAAAGACTAACATCCGGTCTCTTTTCCCTATATGAGTAGTGAGGACAGAAACACTGGTTATGTCCCTTAAAAACAGGACACATTTACACGTCGATATGCCAGTTGAATTCTCCGTTCAAATTCCAGTCTGAGTTTTTAGATAGCCTGCACTGTGTGTGGTGTACTGTTCCCACTAACGATAACTCTATCAGCCCGGTTCGCCATAACTATTAACCTTTAGCACACTGCATTTTTTTCTGACGTTCCGTACTCTGCTACTGCATTCTTTTTGAGGCGGTGGAAAAACGCTTACACCCACTTGATTAAAAATGCTCTAATTTTCTCTGTGTGTTGTGTGCAGACTTGATTATTGGACTACTAATAAAGAGATGATTGAGGAAAGTTTTGATATGATGTATTTTGTTGTCCGTGTATGCTTTGTTGTTCAAGAAAAAAAAAGAAGTGAAATCAACAAAGCGAAAGTGTTGACTTACTGTTTCGGCACGGTCGGAATGAGTGCCGTCTGCTTCAAAGTTCACCCACTGACTAATCAACTCACGTCTAAGATCCCTTTAACGAAATAACTCACGGAAATATCATTAAGAATATTATGAAAGGCAAAATTTCTTTGAATTCAACCTAGTAGTCAAAATCGGTACCGAATCACAATCGCGGCTCGAATCGATATCGGATCGTCTTCATCGAGTCACACCGACATCGGCTACCCCCCCTTCTACTGCATTATGATCTTCTACCACCCTTTCACTGTCGATATCCGACCTAACAACTAAGAATTCATGATTTAAACAAACATTGACGCTAATTTCCAGTAGGAAGCTTCGCCAACACGAAAGTCCGCCATATTTGATAGTGAACTTTACTTTCTGACCGATTGAAACTTTGAAAAATTCAATACAACAACTAAAAAAGCAAATGGCGGCTTGCCAGAAGAGAAGCAAGGAGCAGAGCCTCGTTCTGAAGCTAAAGTGAGGTAGTTTCTATTATTAGTAACAGAAATAAGGTCCGCGAAGCATTGGTTTGGGGGTACCCCTCTGTGGGCGACACAGTGCGCCTGCAGTTACAGGGGAGAGAATCTGCTCGGCGACACAGTGCGCCTGCAGTGTGCTAAAGGTTAAGTAGTACATCTTACCCTTTTAGAATCTTTGGTAAGATCCAACAAAATCCAACAATTCAAGGGAAGCAAATCTTTGTTAAGCCGTCAAAAAGCAGCACAATCTAACATAGGCGCAGGAAGCCACCTACTAAGCTCCCTATTTACGACAATAGTATCTTAGTCAGGGAGCCAACATAAGTGAAGTCCTCCTCCGAGGATGCCTCTATGTCCGTCCAACGACAGGTCACCAGAACATTATAATCTCCATGAATTGGACCTGAACACACCAAGGGTACAGACTGAATTAGTAATCAAAACTTAATTCAAACATAAGTTCAGGGCAAGCAAGGCGACATAATTTGAGATGATTGGTTGATATAATTTGTATTTGTATTATTTCTAGTCCAAGAAACATGTTTCCGTGAAATTAGAGTTGCTTCCACCTGGAATTTTGTTCAACACAGTCCAGAGCCACCACTTTTTGTGTGGGGAGGGGTGGTGATGGATGGGGGTGGGGGGGGGGGGACCTAGGAAACCAGGCTTTCAATTTGATACATATCAGTTAGTGGGATCCCTCCCTGTCCCTACCAAATCTTAACTGCAATGGATGTGTAAAGTGCATGGTTCAGACTTGCTTTAAGCCCACAACCAAAGCACTTGGTGTTCACTTTGATTTTCCTGTTGCACTGGAAAGACAAAACAAGGCCAGGATCTGAATAGGAATTGTTCGGAAATAATTAAGGGGAGTAACTTCATGTGGGAGTGATCTTGCCTAATCCAATCAGCCAAGCAGGGGAAGTTACTCTACCATAGGTAGATCCCCAGCTCTCGCCTTAGAACATCACTTAGAACACCATGCGTCATTCTAAAATTGATGTCATTTATATTTTTACGGCACATTTTGTTTGTGGACACTGGCCGCCTATCATTTTTCTAAAAAAATGTTTGCAAGTCCCTGACTCGCATCCTACAGTTTCAAGCTTCAACGCCATTCTGCCATGGTTTTGATCGAGATAATAAACTCTAATTTTCACAAAGTGCTCTCCCCTAGTTTTTTTCCTCCGAAAATCATCTAATCTAACTGGGTCACTAATGAAATGAACAAAAATTGAAAGGCAGATGAACGCCTTAACTATCCTGCTACCTTCCTTCATCTTATTAGGGTGATTATGATGAAGAGAATGCTAGAGTTCCAGTTTTATCTGAGACTACATGACAGGACTGAACTCTATATGCTTCCTTTCATAATGATATCCAGGCAGAAACCAGGCCCAAGAGATACAGACACCTCCAAAGTTGGCCATGAAATTGGAGCAGCACTCTAAGTCAAGTGGATGAAGATCAACCATAGTGTGCAGCGTCAGTCTTCTCATTGAATCCTTTGTGCAATCACTCAGCGTAGAAGTCCAACCATTTAAAAAAAAAAAGTCTCTGATGGGATTCGACATTTCAGCCACAAGTCAGCAATGCTACCACTACGCCATTATCATTGTCCCATCATTATCGTTCTTACCTCTCTGCACCATGGCACTGATCATGAAGCAGAAGGTGATGATGGCCACGGCGTAGCACAGCAGGAAGACGTAGAAGAGGGAAGAGTCAGCATGGTCCAGCACAGGACTGGTACCCCCATAATGAAACATCACGACAAACAGGGCCATAGCCAGGGCTAGGTAAGCAAAGCAGGTCAGGAACCACGAGGCCCAGTGTGCTGCAGGGATCAAACCCATCAGCTTCATGGATTCCTGACACAAACACACATAGAAAAATATGAATAATTATAATAATAAATAATAATAATGAGGAAAATTTATATAGCGCCCATCCTACTATGTAGGCTACAGGGCATTTTACACAAAATTGAAATGGAATAAAAACATGAAACACAAATCCAATAACATCAGCAGACAAAACAATACACATATCAATCAGCAACAAAAACTGCTGTGACTACTACTACTACTAGGCCTAATGCATGTATGCATTGTCACACAATTCACAAGCATGAAATAATAGCATAATATTCGCAACAACATACACACAAAAACAACATGCACACCCAGCACAAGCACACACACACACACACACACACACACACACACACACACATACACACACACACACACACACACACACAGGGTGTGTCTGTGCTTGTCTGGTTTTTACGTTTAAGTGAAAAGGTGGATTTTAGTGGGGAAGAAGCAGGAAAAGGAGCAGGGCAAAGACAACGACAGTAACAACAACAACAACAACAACAACACAAACAACAACAGTTGTGACAAAAGAACTGACCTTCAACTTTTGTTCTTTTTCATAAACGACGCTTTGAACCGTCTGCGTCACGGACAAGATGAAGGACAACACGAGGAACAGCGGCAGTTGGCTCTGTACTACTTCTATCATATCATCAGCCGTGTAGGGCGGAAAAGGCATTCGCTGCATGGTCAGATCAAACGTCGTGTTGTTGGTAAAGAGGGTGTTAGTTCCGCTTTTGCTCCATATCTTCATCAATGACTGGGCCACAAAAACCTGCATCATCAACACTCCTTCTTCTTGGTAATCTGAAACAACATCATCTTGACCATCATCATCATCGTCTTTATCGTCATTATTATCATCAATATCAGCTTATCCTTTATAATATATATAGGTTTCCTAGGTCATATAATTTCATAGGTCATATAATAATATGCATATTATGCGCAGTAAGAACCGTAAAGAAGACAACAAAATAACAGAAAAGAGCTAGACAAGCTGTTCAAGCATTCATCCTCTACCTATTGTTTTTCTTTGAGACAAAAATTTCACATTGCCATCACTTTCTATTCGATAAGTTGTCGCAAATCATTGTCATCTTCATCACCATTGTCCTCGTCACCATTGACTACCATTGTGGTAACCATGGTGATTGTTGTTGTCATCATCCAGAATTGCTGTAACTGTCACCATCACCGGTATATAACAGGGCTTAGGGGGAATTACCCCTTAAAACTGTAAACAGGGGGCGAGCGTACCCGTTAGGAGACAGGACATTCAGAAGCCCTGTGTAAGCAGCAACAGCAGCAGCAGCAGCAGCAGCATCGTTGTCATGGTCATGGTCATCGGCGTTGTCACTGTTAATATTCTAGCTTACTTAGGGTGGGGACACATTGCGGAATGTATGCACGGAAACCCATAAGTAAAAGAAAGAAGGAAAAAATATATACGAATTAGGGGAAATACAGACACGTGCACTTATTTTTTACATTCTTTCTAGTTTCTTACTTACTTACGGATTGCGCATGGGATTTCTGCCTCTACTGTGTATGCGGCCTAACAAGATAGACAGTGCACAATGGTAATATGTAGAATGTCCACTTTCAATGAATGCGAGTCATTTTCGACGGCAAACCAGCCTGAAATACTATCCAGATCTAATAATGTGCCATTGAGTCGTCTGGGACCATGACTTCTAGGCAGCAGAGAGGGAGGGGGGGGGGGGGGGGAGCTGAGGCTGGGCTAGAGTTTGCTTAAAGTGGGGAGGTGCCTTGCCCAAAGTACATCCCCACTCTCTAGGCCAAAGGGATTTGAGAACAACAGACGTTGGTGGAGTCCACAAAATCCAACCAGTCCCATTAGCTGCAACTTACATCACAACCAGTGCAGACATGCCCTGGTTTGAGTCATACTGAAAGACCAAGCTGAGCCATGATTTGCCATTGCTGTAGATAATCATCAATTGTGCATCCAGATAGACTATCAAGAAATCATCGTCTAAAAATGGACTAAAAAGAAACTGCCATTTGATAGAAACAAAATTATCACCAGTTCTAGAGGCCCATGTCACGTTTTTTCTTATTGATGTTATCTGCAAAGACGTAGCTGGCAGAACTTAGTTTGTTTTAACCCTTTCACGGCCAGCCATTTTTCGGCCAAAAAATACCCTTAAACCTAACTGTGTAGAGAAAAAAAATTCTCTGCAATATTGAGAATTCCTCTGTGACATATGTAACATCAGGCCCATCCCCACCTCCCCAAATCAAGAAAACAGGGTCTCCAGACAACAGGCTCTGACCTGATACCCTCTAGTGACATGGGTGTAAAACCAATGTGGTGACAAAAGTCGACATTGGCGCTGAAAGGGTTAAAATATACCTTCCTGATATAGACATATTGCTAAAAACCTGTGTAGCTAAACGTTTTGTTAAAATCTACCTTGGCTTGGTCTTTTGTTAATACCTATATGGCTATCAGTATCACCCACTGGTTGACATCAGCCTGTAGTAAGAGCAAATAATGAGACCTGTACATTAAACGATTTCCTACAGTATTGGAATATCATGGTACAGCTTAGTCTTTTGTGGAACACTATGATAATCAAATTAAGGGACATTTGCACTGGCTCTAGATAGTGCTGCAGCCAAATGAGTTGTTGGCTTTAGGGGACCTTCCCCCAACACCAACTGTCCTTGAATCCTTTTGGCCAAGAGAGTGGAGATGCACATTGGGTGAGGCTTATCTACTGTATTTTTAGCCCAGCCTGCAGATGCCCTCTCTGCTGGCTGTCACTCACTGTCTGAAACGACAGACAAACATGACTGAAAGAGAATATCAATAAAGACCACCTTGGCTGAAATGTTTTCAAATGGCTAAAAATATTATTATTGCCCATCTGGTTAAAAACTTAAATTAAGGTTTATTTGGCTAAATTATTAAAGATCTTCCTGACTGCAGTGTTTTTTGTTTTGTTTAGTTGTTTTTTTTCATTTTGAAGACCTATCCATCTGTATGCCATAAAACACCATATTGGTTGGCTGATATATAATAATCACTATCACACACAAATCAGGCTGAAATAACAGTAAAGTCCCACTGGGCTGAAAATATCTGTTACTGTGTTAGCATTAAAGACCATTCAGGGTTTTAGCATTATGGGAAACATGCAAGGCTAAAATCATAACAATAAAGACCTACATGGCATCTCAGATCGACGAGGGATGCCATGCGAAGAGAAGGGGAATGTGTTACCAGTGAACCACTTATCGAATATCAAAGTCCGGGGCCTCATGTAGTAGGAGAGGGAGGTGGGGAGGGTGGTGGCAGTGGTGAGTTCTGGGAAAGTCACGCCCATGTAAATGTGGTTGCTGTCCATCGTGTGGTAGTCGACTAGTTCTTCTTCAGTGTTGAAGCCATGTAGGGTGACTGGTACTGGTAGACAAAAGATTATGTATAACGCATAATTATACGAACGTGTGGGCACGTATGCGTTCACACACACACACATGTAATGTATATACACACACACACACACACACACACACACACATGGGAGAGAGGGATGGAGAGAGAGAGAGAGAGAGAGAGAGAGAGAGAGAGAGGGAGAGGGAGGGAGGGAGAGAGAGAGAGAGAGAGAGAGAGAGAGAGAGAGAGAGAGAGAGAGAGAGAGAGAGAGACCTGCCAACCCCCTAACAGACCAAAGAGGAATATTTGTAGCAGGAAATGGGAATTTTTGGGAGCTAAGAGGAATTTTTGGGAGCTAAGAGGAATTTTTACGCGGCATCTTACCTTTCGCGCATAAACATAATTTGAAGCAAGCAATTTTCATCCTTGTGAACTTGTCTTGTTTAAAACTAGTCTTCTCTGGAAGTGTCACAACTTTTTCTAACACAATAGAAGCTTTTGGTAGGATGGTTATAAAATATAAAAAAATATTTATCAAATCCTAATGAAATTTATGTCATTGGAAAGAGCCCGACAAGACCTTTAACATGATACCCGAATTATCAACATTGGTCGAAAACTGAGAAAGTTACGACATTTTAAAATGATAGCTTTTTTTACATGAGCTATATTAATAAGAAAAAGTTGATCTCGGCCTTTTGGCTAAGACAGTGATTCAGGAACAAAATTTTTGTTTATACCCTGGTTGGTTTGTTCAGCCCGTCGTACATGGCGAAAGCCGATACGTGACGTTAAACTGAACTTCCATCCAGGTTACCGTATCAAGGTTTGGATGAATCAAACAGCCATAACTTATTTATTTTTTTACCAATAAACAAAACATTGGTACCAAAATAAAGCTTATTCAAAGGGGCAACATCAACCCCAAACATTAGACAGATTAGGCCTAAGCTTTTTGTGTGACTCACAAGATCGCAACATCAACATGAACATGGCATAAAACAACATGTCGGACAGGCTTCGACGTAACACCTCCCGACTTGTGGAGACCTTGAGCAGCATTATCAGTTATTAGGATTTGCGAGTGAGATATTCATCATATTGCTTTTATCCTATCTCTCGTGGCTTGCTGTTTATCACACTCAGTCAGACGGATATATACCGATATTTTACCTCTTTCAGATGATAATCAAACACGCAACGAAGAAGCGAGACGCCATGCATGCAGATCTAAAATAATACTAACCACTTCACCGTAGCAAGAAAATCCCACTCATCCACAAATAATATAGTTCTCCAAGTTAGAAAGTCGTGAGCTATTTTGATCTTGCACATTGATACATTATGAAAGGAAACTGATTATTAATCGAAACATGAACTTACTGGAATTTGCTATATTAAAAAAATAGCCTTTACAATGACATATTATTTGTACACTGCAATCACAGGCCATAGTTATTGTCATTTCGCCAATGATGAACTTTCAATGATGACGTGATTTCAGTGATTGCGTAAGTTCACTAAGATGACTTTTTTGGTGTCCTGCTCAGAAGGCGCTATTTGCAGTGACACTAACTTGAGTATGTGGCTGCTAGCCGCTATTTTTATCATTTGCAATTTCACTAAAAATTACTCTTCACAATTTTTTTTTCAATGTAAAATGTTCATCAGAAACAACCTTTTGCATTTATTGGGTTAAGGCATAGGGTTAGGAGTATGTTTGGGCTTTTTGTTTAACTAAGCATCACTTGATGCAAATAAAGAAAACATGGCTTGAGTACTGCATATAGTCGCATGCGAGTGTACCTTGATGTGTAAGAATGATATGTCAAGATAAATAACTGTGACGTCAAGTTTCTAATAGCAACGGTGTATTCTTACACGTGTTTACACTAAGCCTATGGGTTAATATATGCAAATGATATGTCAAATGATATATCACACGCTTCCAGGCCTCTTTAGCGCTACTTGAAGATCGGTATATTGAGCTTTATTCTAGATGCACCAAATTTGGTGTACTTGTAGAAAAATAATTAAATGTAACTAAGTATTTGTTTTAAAAAACAAGTAGTTACCGTTCAGAAATGGCAAACAAATGAACTGGACCCAAATATTGGATCGCTTGTCTCTCGCGATCGGCCGTCTTCGCGTAAAAAAAGATCGTTCCTGAATGACCGGGTAGGTGTTTGCTTCCAGAAAGAAAAAAACTTGAATGGTCAGCGCCAAGAATAACCATCAATTAAAAACAAGCAAAGGAAATGACCGTTTGGCACATGGCCAAAATCGGGGTTCGGGATTTTGACAGGAAAAATCGCTGCGGTTTGACCTAATTCCGTCGTTCCTACTTTTGGTTTGTTCCTCTGTCCTTTTTATTTGGGCAGACCAAGACGGTGCCATAGATGACTTAAATAATAAGACTTGGAAGGAAGATAATCAATTCAAGTTCCTCTTTGTTCTCCTTTCCTTCCGTTGGCTTGAAAAAGTCGGCAATGACTAATGGTGGAACTTCCACTGGAATGACTATAAGGCAGTTATGTATGATTACGATGAATAATATTAACAAAAACTGAGTGTGCGACAGACCGAGACAAACAACTAAATAAATTAAAAGATGGGACAGGAAAGCCTTACGGCTATGTTTTGAGTCCCTAAATCCTAATCCTAATCCTAATCCTAATCCTAAGACGAAGTCTGGGAGTTTGCGGTTTTGATAAGACGATGAGAAGTAATGTGGCATTTGATGTCTTGACACCCCCCATAGGAGACTTTTAAGTGTAGTGAGCACATCATACATCTAGCATGATGCATACTTTCTTGATCTCTGAATGCACAGATACTTTTCCATGTAATCTTAGCAGAAATATTGGTCTATTCTCTTTCTTTTCTCCCCAGTCTCCCACACATCGATGTGTCAATCACCATCTTGACGGAAGTGTGCAAACAGAAACTAGAAAGTCGGTTATACGCACAGCAGCTGTGCTGCTCTGTATATAAGACGATAAATTTGTGTGTTCCAAAAAACGATTTGTATAAAGCTTTGAAAGCAGAATTTTATGGACTTGAGCAGAAGGGCGGAAAAAATGTAGTCTGAAATTCCGCTCAAAGCGGAAAGGTTGGCAGGTCTGGAGAGAGAGAGAGAGAGAGAGAGAGAGAGAGAGAGAGAGAGAGAGAGAGAGAGAGAGAGAGAGAGAGAGAGAGAGAGAGAGAGAGAGAGAGAGAGAGAGAGAGAGAGAGAGAGAGAGAGAGAGAGAGAGAGAGAGAGAGAGAGAGAGAGAGAGAGAGAGAGAGAGAGAGAGGGGGGGGGGGGGGGGATTAAAATGACGAAATGATTGACGCTTGGCGATACTGATAGTGTTTACACAGAAAATACGCAATCGTGAATCATAACGAAATAATGCCAAACAACGAAAGACAATCAAGTAAGGTACAACAACAACAACAGTAACAACAACAACAACAACAACAACAAATCACATTAAATTCGTGGACAGGTCCAGTACAATGAAATAAATTATTCCTCTTCATCACCAAGGCAATCGGCAGCATTGGAAAGGGTCCAAAGACGAGCAACAAAATTGATTAAAGGCGTTGGTCACCTCGATTACGAACATAGACTAAGAACATTGAAATTACCATCTCTGAAATACAGAAGAATTCGTGGGGATCTGATAAATACATACAAAAATGTTCACAGTAATAACAATACTAATAAATCTTTGTTCCAGCTAACAACTGACTCAAGAACCCGTAACAGTGATTTAAAAATACTAACCCAGTATAGCCGAACTAATATTAGAATTTTTTTATTTTCTAACAGAGTAATAAAGTTTTGGAATACTCTTCCTGCACATATTAAACGAGCACAGAATCTAACACAATTAAAAAACCTCCTTGGTGGATACACCAACATATCAAAACTTCAATATGAGCATGACTAAAAGGCAGATTTGCCGAAAACAAAATACAAAAACCTCTCAGCTGTGCAAAAGTTCAAACAAAAATGACAGGACAGTGAAGAGGCCGCGAGGCCTAATGTCCTAACTACCTGACCTGACCTGACCAAGCATCCTCCTCCTCCTCCCCCTCCTCAAACATCGTTGTGATCATCTTCATCATTCCTCCACAGACACCATCATGATGACGATCATCACCAGCAGCACCATTTAAATACCACAATGAAACGACTCACAGCTGCTTGCAGGGTTGCCGTCGTAATATGCCTCCGTCGTGTAGCTGACGAGTCCCTCCAGGACGTTGTCCATGATCTGGCGGGTAAGGGGGGTGTCCGGGGTGAAGCCTACCTCGGTGATGTTATCGCCCCAAAAGCCACCAACATACGATGTGCTTTGATACACCGTGGGCATGGAGTGCTCATGTGGATTAGCCCGGTTCCCGACAAACACAATCAGGTAAGCAAACAGCAGTGGGCTCAACACCTCCACGATGGTGACCACCACTTTGTGTCTCTGAAGCAGCAGGTTTTTCCACAGCAGGAGCTTCAGCTGATTGAAGAACACCATGGTGAAGGAAGTGGAAATTGACAGAGACAGTATGGGGTAGCTGGAGGGGACGTGGGGGAGGGGGGGGGGGGGGGATGGAGGCGGCAGGGCTATTTCTTTAACGATGCGGGTTTGTGAACTGGGTGAAAAGTCTCTATAGTAAATGTACGTAGCAACAGATGGTGGAATTTTTTTTCTCAAAATCAGACCATTTGTTCTCTCCTGGAAATCAAGTGAGATTCACCTTTGCCCTGACCCCTCGTTGTTCTAGTCATTGTGTGTGAGCAGTGAGGGGTGGGGTGGAAGAGGGGGGGGGGGGGCGAGGAAGAACAGAAGACGGATCCAGGGCTGAATAGTAAGAATGAGGGCTGGTTATAAAAACAAAACGCAGCTTTTGTCCATTCTCCTTTATATGTAAGCCATTGCACGTCTTGAACGTCAAATTGATAATAATGTCTTTACAGTTGTGAATCGTGTGACAGTGATGGTGAGTTAAGCTTGCTCTTTCTTTCTTTCTTTTTTTTATTCGTGTATGTGGGTGTGGGTGCACATGGTGGTAGTTGAGACGAAGCGATTGTCCCCAACCTTTGCGTTTTTAATTTTAAAACCCCCCAGCCTTCTCTGAACCGTGTCCTGCATTTTCTGAATACAGCCGGTTACGATAGTAGGACCTCTCCAGTGTTCAAGAATCAAGTGTTCACGATTTTCATCAACCTAAGTCCTAACATGTCAGGACTGTAGGTAGCATCGTTAAGGAAAAACATGACATCAGACATTCTTCAGCCGTTTGATTGTCCGCAAAATAGCATCATTATTCAACACTGTTTAATGAAACTATAAAACCTTTCTCAGGTTGACACAAAATACACAGATTCTAACCACAGCATGTACATGTATGCCTAGCTGATGACGTCAAGACAACCTAAAAGATGCAGGTTTCAATGGCATGAGGTCTAAATAAAGTACACATGCTGTAGGCCTACTATGTAGTCCAACCACGTTAAGGAGGCAGTGTTTTGATTCCAGGACATGGACATGATGTCCAGTAGGTCGAAGTATTACTTCCTGTTTGGACCTCTTCCTGAAACCAAATTATCGTGAACAATGTTGGAGTGTTGAAAGTTTTATCACACACACCATACAAACGAACGAAATTTTGTGCTCTACGTCCTCTCGGCCAGACACACACCGGGCATACATAATCAGTGCATACATTATATAGCGATGTGCCCGTCTGACACAAAGTTACGTCCCTTTGCTTAAATTTAACCCTTTCACCGCCAATGTCGCATTTATGCACCACAATGGTTTAACACCCATGTCACTAAAAGGCATCAAATCAGGGCCTGTTATCCAAAGACCCTATTTTCTTCATTTTGGGAGGTAAGGATAGGCCTAATATTATATATATGTAACTGAGGAATTCACAATATTGCAGATAAAAAAAATGTCTCTACCCATTCAAGTTTAATGGTATATTTTGGCTGAAAAATGGCTGGCGGCGAAAGGGTTAAAGGTATTATGTCCTGTATCCCAAAACTTGGTCAAAACACTTGTTTTTGTGAATTAACAACTACCAACGAACTCATAGCAATATATTTTGCGCCGTTTTTTAATAGGTGGTTCAATTGCATTATTTACGCCAGACTGATCGTACCAGGCCGGAACTATTGATCGGACCGACACCATCTTTGTTTATGTTTTTTTTCTGTGCTGTAAGCGGCCCTCCCCTATGCAACGCGAGCAATATTAGTCATACTTGTAGCGGTGCCATAGCCGATGAGGTTTAACCGACGCGTGGTCACCGCTACAGCTATCTATATTGTTAAAAACTCGGGACTTTATTGGTGTTGCACTGCCTCCGGGCAGTGCAGCCAGCATTGTTCCCACCATCTTTGTATTTACAAATGTCCCATAAGTGTCTATGACCGAGAGGACGTAAAACATCGTTTTCACGCGAACAATGGCCGACCACGGCTACAGTATTGGCTGGAAACGCATAATTCATCGTGCCTGTTTAGTGTGCCGTTTGGGCCAAACTGAAGAAAACGATGATATGGGGAAGACGGGGTAAAAAGCGCATGGGCGGGTAAGAAGCCCACCCCAATTATCTCATGAAATAAAGAAAATGTCAGTCAAATTTGCCAATGAGACGAATGCTAGCCTAGACATTAAGGCTCGTCTCATGGGCAAAATGAGACTGAAATTTGCTTAATTTCATGAGATAATTGGGGTGGGCTTCTTACCCGCCCATGCGCTTTTTACCCCGTCTTCCCCTATAAGCTATCATCGATTCCCAAGTCTAGAAAAAAACAGAGACGAATGGAGAGAGTTCGTTATCAAATGCTGCCCATTTCCCGGGTCAGATGTAGAAAACGATCACGATGATTCATCGCATTCAGTTTGCTCCCGTCACTTTACTGACACCCGATTGTTTTGTTCAAAACTGTAGGCCTAATGTGTATGGCGGGCCAAACGGGGTTTTATTATCTACTCTATTTTAGCCTATTCAATACGAAAAAGAGCTATTGAATACACACAAACCTATTTAATAGTGTCAATGTAAATATTAAATAGAAATAGTAAATAATCCAAAATATAAAACAACTTATTTCATTACTGCGCTTTTCTATTCAATACTGTTCTTGTTCTATTGAATAGAAAAGTGAAAAGTATTGAATAGAAAAGTGGAGTTGTGAATTAAGAGCTTGTATCTATTCCATACTTTGTAAGAAATATTTCATACTTTGTGAAAAATATTCCATACTTTGTAAAAATATTCCATACTTTGTAGAAATATTCCATACTTTGTAGAAATATTCCATACTTTGTAAAAATATTCCATAATGTGCTTATTCTATTGAATAGATTCAAACTCAGTAGAGTAGAAAATGAAACGCTAAAGTATAAAATGAATTCCAAACCATTCTTTATTCAATATCCCCAAAATCTATTAAATACTTCCAATATCTATTTAATACATCTTGTGGATATAGAGTAGATAATGCTCTTTTTATACCACCATCTCTTTCTATTCAATATTATCCGTAAAGTATTATTAAATAGTTTAAATAGTAAAGAATTGGTTTCGAATGCAAAACTCATTCTCTACTCTCTCGGCTAGCCAGCTGACGGTTATTGTCAGAGAAGCCAAGACTACGTGAGGGCTTTATGTAAATCTTGAAGGTCAACACTGAGCCAACCATCGTTCCGACCTTGGCCTCCCCTGCCACTTCATTTGACTTGCTTCAAGTTCAACGCCACAATTAATGAGGTTGCATGTAAGTCTTTCAGTGTCACTCAATCGTTTTGTTTCGTTTGCTTTGTTTTTAAAGCATAATTATCTTCTTCAATCCGCCTGAAGCACTTCACCTATTCTACTAGCTTTTTGAGCTACTAGTAGTCTATTATTAGGCAATCCTTTAGCAATGCGTTCATCCAAACATGAACACCAAGACACGCGCGCGCTCAGTGCGCGTGTAATAAACTCTTGCAGCCACATACCCCCCCTCCAACCCCCACCCCAACCACCCAATCAAGCGTCGTGTAGTGGGCGGGGCTTCTTCACAGGTGCACAAAAGCACAGACGGGGGTGGGTGAGGGTGGGGGGGGGGGGGTGTGGGTGGGGGGGATGGGTGTGGGGTGGGGGGTGAGTGGGAGGGTGAGGTTAGAGAGGGGTATACGGGGTGGGGGGGGGGGGGAGGTAGGTTTGGGGTATAATAAAAATCGGATCCTGTTTTAGAGAGAGAGAGAGAGTTGAATTGAATTAATTTTAAACGAGGCGAGGCTCTTGTTGGCACTTGTCCAACTCAATCCCTAAGGATGCATCTCCCTCTTCTGCCATTTTGATGTTGTGTGGGCCTCCAGTATCTTTGCCTACCGCTTGCTGTCTGCTTCTCAATTTCGCGCGCCTTTATTTTGACCCTTACAATTTGCATAAAGCCCTCACGTAGTCTTGGCGTCTCTGACAATAACCGTCAGCTGGCTAGCCGAGAGAGTAGAGAATGAGTTTTGCATTCGAAACCAATTCTTTACTATTTAAACTATTTAATAATACTTTACGGATAATATTGAATAGAAAGAGATGGTGGTATGAAAAGAGCATTATCTACTCTATATCCACAAGATGTATTAAATAGATATTGGAAGTATTTAATAGATTTTGGGGATATTGAATAAAGAATGGTTTGGAATTCATTTTATACTTTAGCGTTTCATTTTCTACTCTACTGAGTTTGAATCTATTCAATAGAACAAGCACATTATGGAATATTTTTTACAAAGTATGGAATATTTCTACAAAGTATGGAATATTTTTTACAAAGTATGGAATATTTTTACAAAGTATGGAATAGATACAAACTCTTAATTCATTACTCCACTTTTCTATTCAATACTTTTCACTTTTCTATTCAATAGAACAAGAACAGTATTGAATAGAAAAGCGCAGTAATGAAATAAGTTGTTTTATATTTTGGATTATTTACTATTTCTATTTAATATTTACATTGACACTATTAAATAGGTTTTTGTGTATTCAATAGCTCTTTTTCGTATTGAATAGGCTAAAATAGAGTAGATAATAAAACCCCGTTTGGCCCGCCATAAATGTGGAGGGTGATGGTTCGCACACGGAAAAAAGGCTGCGTCCGTTTAGCGCGCATTTTGCAATTGCTATAAAACGCGCAGTCATTTAGCGCGCGATTTCAGGTTGCTAAATAGGGGAAGACGGGGTAAAAAGCGCATGGGCGGGTAAGAAGCCCACCCCAATTATCTCATGAAATAAAGAAAATTTCAGTCAAATTTGCCCATGAGACGAATGCTAGACATTAACGCTCGTCACATGGGCAAAATGTGACTGAAATTTGCTTCATTTCATGAGATAATTGGGGTGGGCTTCTTACCCGCCCATGCGCTTTTTACCCCGTCTTCCCCTACCATAAAACGCGCACTTCGAATGTCTGGAAAGCGCGCGCCCTCTCTCTGTGCACACACACACAACTTGGAATTTGAACATTTCTCACTCATATGTATTTAAAATAAAACATTCGAACATTTATCACTCATATAAAATAAAATGAAACAATCTCTCATAGAAATGTTGTTTTGTATCACAGAACTTTGATTTTTAACATTAACTAAACTAAAATTGTAATTTAACAAAGTTTATTGACATAATATATTGCAGTGTACAAGCCCAGTTGCATTTGAATTTGCACGCGACTGTCTTTCAATTGCTATAAACGTAACAGCAGCAATGACGACTGCATAATATTATACTCACATAATTTATTTTTAAAAGATTGAAACCTGCGCTATTCATGGAACATCATGCAGAAGTGGAAGTGCGCGTTTTATAGCGTGCACTGTGTTCAAGTAGCTAGATCCGTGCGCGCTTTATGGATGGAAGTTCAGTTTAACGTCGCGTATCGGCTTTCGCCATGTACGACGGGCTGAACAAACCAACCAGGGTATAAACAAAAATTTATGTTCCTGAATCACTGTCTTAGCCAAAAGGCCGAGAAGCGATCAGAATATGAACATTAAAGCTTTATGGCATCAAAGTGCGCGTTTTATAGCGTTTTTTCTGCGCGCTTTATAGCAGTGCGCGCTTTCTACCGGACGCCGGAAAAAATTGAGAAAGGGATCTGTGCCAACAATAGATGATATTCGGAAATAACTCTTCCTGGCTTACTTGGCGTTGGTTAGAGTGATCTCCCTCGAAGTTCATAACACATTTTAACATTTCCTTTCCTTCATATTCTTACTTGCACACACAGACACTTCTTACTTGCAGTGTGTGTGTGTGTGTCACTGTGTGTGTGTGTGTGTGTGTGTGTGTGTGCGTGTGCGTGTGCGTGTGCGTGTGCGTGCGTGTGTGTGTGTGCGTGTGCGTGTGTGTGTGTGCGTGTGTGTGTGCGTGTGTGCGTGTGCGCGTGTGCGTGTGCGCGTGTGTGCGTGCGTGCGTGCGTGCGTGCGTGCGTGCGTGCGTGTGTGTGTGCGTGTGTGCGTGCGTGTGTGTCTTTGACTGTATTCAAGTAGCTAAATCCGTGCGCGCTTTATGGCATCAAACTGTGCGTTTTATAGCGTTTTTTCTGCGCGCTTTATAGCAGTGCGCGCTTTCTACCGGACGCCGGAAAAAAATTGAGAAAGGGATCTGTGCCAACAATAGATGATATGATGAATTTTGGTGTTTTACGTCCTCTCGACCCGGGTAGGCACATATGGGACATACAATAGATGATATTCGGAAATAACTCTTCCTGGCTTACTTGGCGTTGGTTAGAGTGATCTCCCTCGAAGTTCATAACACTTTTTAACATTTCCTTTCCTTCATATTTTTACTTGCACACACAGACACTTCTTACTTGCAGTGTGTGTGTGTGTCACTGTGCGCGTGTGTGTGTGTGTGTGTGTGTGTGTGTGTGTGTGTGTGTGTGTGTGTGTGTGTGTGTGTGTGTGTGTGTATGCGTGTGCGTATGTGCGTGCGTGCGTGCGTGCGCACGCGCGCGCGTGTGTGTGCGTGAATGTAGACAAAATTATGCGATGCACACATAGACTTGTGTGTGTGTGTGTGTGT